>PVKP010009252.1:48742-69207 GCA_004027715.1 Plecturocebus donacophilus | reverse complement strand
TCTGTATTAGTTTCCTCTTGCTGCTGTAACACAGTACCACAATCTGGGTGGCTTAAAATGTATTTTCTTCCCATTCTGGAGGTCAGAAGTCTACAGTCAAGGTGTCAGCAGGAGGCTGGGCACAGAGGTTTCTGCCTATAATCCCAGCGCTTTGGGAGGCTGAGGCAGGTGGATCACTTGAGGTCCAAACTTTGAGACCAGCCTGGCCAACATGGTGAGACCCAGTCTCTACTAAAAATACAAAAGTTAGCTGGGTGTGGTGGCACACACCTGGGGTCCCAGCTACTCGGGAGGCTAAGGCAAAAGAATCGCTTGAACCCGGGAGGCAAAGGTTGCCTTGAGCCTAGATAGCGTCACTGCACTCCAGCCTGGGCCATGGAGTGAAACTCAAAAAACAAACAAACAAACTAAAACAAAATAAAAAATGGTGTGTGCAGGGCTGGTTTCTCTGAAGGCTCATTCCGGTTTCCTTCCCTTTTCCTGTCTCTAGCGGGCGCCTGCGTTTCCTGGCTCGTGATTGATCCGTTCTGGAATCACTCTGCTCCCCCGCCTCCCTCTTAGAAGGACCTTTATGGTTACATCAAGCCCACCCAAATCATCAAGGTCATCTCCCCCTCCCCAAATCATGTAACCATGTTTGCAAAGTCCCTTTGGCCATGTAAAGTTGCATATTAATGGATTCATGGGGAGTTGGATGGGAACACCCTTAGGGGGAGCATTATTCAGCCTACGGGGTACGGGGTGCCTGGCCCTTTCAAGCCCCTTTGGCTTTGAGAAATAAGCATGCGAGACTGGCTTTTGCAGGTGCAATAAAGATGTCTGCAAGAACTATTATATCAGTCAATGTAACCGATGTCTATTACATCAATGTCTATTACATCACCAATGTAACTCTCTCCTGAAAGTCTTCGTTTTCAGGGCACCACCTGAAGACTCAGCAGAACTCTCTCCTCTCTGATGAGAATTCCATGCCCCTGGCGTGGCAGCTTTCTCCTCTCCAGGAGGCATACATTCTCCTCTTCTTTCATTCTGTTTTCCAACTTTCAATTTCCAACACGTACAGGGTTAGGTTACATGTGGGAACTGCCCGTGGGACCTTCTCCTGGTGGGCACCGCCCCTTATAACAGAGAAAGCTCCTAGTAGGCGTAGCTGCCTAATGAATGCTTAACCTCTGCCTTCCATTTTATTGGAGCTCCCATACAGATATGTGACTTTGCACTAGAGATCTGATATATGTGTGTGTGTGCATATATATATATATGTACACATTTTTTTTTTTTTTGAGATGGAGTCTCAGTCTCTGTCATCCAGGCTGGAGTGCAGTGGTGCAATCTCAGCTCACTGCAACCTCCCCTGCAAAACTCCACCCAAAGATACCATTTCTACCCAGGCCAGGAAGAGGCAGCGGTGAGAAGATCACTGGGAAGGAGGGTTAAGAAGGAGAGTTGTATGGGGCAAGGATGCAAGCTCATGGCCGCATTCCTCAGGATAGAACTGCTGGGGGTATCTGTAGGTCCTGGGCAGAATGTCATGACCACCAAGGAGGAGGCAGGGGTGTTAACAGAGTCTAAAAATGAAAAGGGTAATTGGAGCAGGACCTAGTCCGGTTCAGGACTGTGAGGAGAAAGAACCGAATGACCTCAAAAGAAACAGGCAGGACAGGCTGTCTCACGTGGCCTGGAAGGGAGCGGTGAGGGCCGGGGCTGTGCATGGTGGCTTCTGGTGCCTCTGGCACAACTCCATAGAGTTGGGGCACTGTTATAAAACTTCAATTTTATTGCACATGCTTTGTTTTTTCTTTCCAACTTTTATTTTAGGCTCAAGAGGTACACGTGCAGGTAAATTGGGCGTCAAAGGAGTTTGGCGTGTAGATTATTTTGTCACCCAGGTAATCAGCGTCATATCCTACAGGTCGTTTTTGAATCCTTACCCTCTCTTCCCACCCTCCACCCTCAAGTAGGCCCCAGAGTCTGTTGTTCCCTTCTTCATGGCCATGAGTACTCAACATTTAGCCCCCATTTGTAAGTGAGAACATGTGGTATTTGGTTTTCTGTTCCTGTGCTCATTTGCTTAGTATAAGGCCTCCAGCTGCACCCATGTTGCTACAAAGGACATTATTTCATTCTTTTTTATGGCTGCATAGTATTCCATGGTGTATTTGTATCACGTTTTCCTTATCCAGTTCACTGCTAGTGGGCATCTAGGTTGCTTCCATGTCTTTGCCCCAGGCAGAGGATATCTTGAGCTCAGGAGTTCGAGACCACCCTGGGCAATGTGGCAAAACCCATCTCTATAAAAAATAGAAAAATTATCTGGGCATGATAGAGTACACCTGTAGTTTCAGCTACTCAGGAGGCTGGGGTGGGAGGATCACCTGAGCCCAGGAAATCCAGGCTGCAGTGAGCCAAGATGGTGCCACTGCACTCCAGCCTGGGTGACACAGCCAGACCTGCCAAAAAAAAAAAAAAGAAATAGAGTTGTTGAAATATTTTTTCCATTTCTGATACAGTAATATAAGTGCTTTTTTCAAAAAAGTTTTCAGTAACAAGATCTACTCGTGGCTCAGTAACTGCCATATTTTGAAGTAATGATGAGAATAAAAGGTGCTTTCTGGTATCTGCTACAACTGAAATACGATATGAAAATATCTGTGATTTCCACTGGTGATAAAGTCCACATCTAGGCAATATTACTGTGGCTCATGGCCCACATTTATGCCAGAAAGAAACTAAATTTCTATTAGAGGTTGTTGAAAATAACAATGTGATTTCTGTTCCCAACCAAGATCATGTACACCTTAACTATTATCCATTGAACCCAGGTTTGAAGACCTAATAGTTTTGTTGAAATTATCTGAACTACACAATAAATTCTTCATGTTTATGAAAGATGAGAGAGCATGTTAGTTTCATGTACTTGGCAAATGGAAGTTTTCCCACTAGACACTAGAGAAATGACACTCACCCTCTGCTCGCCAAATGAAATACAAGTCCACTTCCTCCTGTATCCACAAGCTGTTTAGTAGCTTGACATATTCAGACTCTAGTAACCAATTCAGAATTTGAAAGGCAATAAAATAAAAACATATTGGAAAACACAATTACTGGGCTCTCTTTAGCTATTTTGCATTGTAGCTATATAAATCCAGAGCAGATTAAATATCTTTAATGGGTTCCTCCCAATATTCTGAAATACAACTTAATCAAGAAGAACTATTTAAAAAAAAAAAAAAAAAAACTCCACAAGATAATCAGAGTAATAGGGAAGAAGGGAAAAGAAGTTAATATTTAATGTGAATCTGCAATATATAAGGCTGTTTGCATAGATTGTTTCCCTTTATCCTCAAAAATACTCTGTTATTCAACATTATTTTATGATAAAGTTTTGTAACTGAGAATAAAAGGAATCTTCCTTAATCTGATAGAGAGTGCCTACAGGAAGCATCATAGTTAGTGTTAAAATATTGGAAGCTTTTTCCTGAAATCTAGAATAAAACAGGGATGCCCACTATCACCACATCTATTTAACATCTATTTAACATTGTACTAGAAGTCCTAGCCAGTGCAATAAGACAAGAAAAAAAATAAAAAGCTTAAGAATTGGAAATAAAGGAATAAAACTGTCATTATCCAGTGTGGACATGATTGCATATATAGAAAACCCAAACAACCTACAAGAAAACTAGTAGTTAATGAATACAAGAGGGCTAATGAGTATAAGATCAATATACAAAAATAAATTGTATTTCTATATTCCAGCTTCAAATGAATAGATAATGAAAAATTTTAAAAGACATCAGAGATTGGTGACTTACAAGTGCTGGGAATGAGGAAGTGGCTGACCTCAGAAGGATAACATGAGGGTATTATTTTAGATGATGGAGCTATTCTATACCTTGATTGTAGTGGTGGTTATACAACTATATGCATTTTGTCAAAACTTATAGAGTTACACACCAAAACTTATACAGTTGCACACCAAAATTTTACTGTGTGTAAACGTAAAATGTGAATTAATATAATCAAAAATGTATTTATAATATCATTTCAAAACCCCAAATAGCTAGGAATTAATGGAAAAATGTTTGGGATCTCTATATTAAAAAATGTTTGGGATCTCTATATTGAAAACTATGAAACATTATTGAGAGAAATTAAAGAACACTAAAATACATGAAGAATACTATTTTCATAGATTGGAAGACTTGATAATGAAAAATATAAATTCTCCCCAATTCGATATTTTAATTTAATTCATTCCCAATCAAATTTTTTTTTGCAGAAATTGACAAGTTTGCTTTAAAATATATGTGGAAATGCAAAGAACCAAGAAGACTTACACTATCAGACATTAAAATCACTAGAAAACTACTATAATTAGGCTGGGCGTGGTAGCTCACGCCTGTAATCCAAGCACTTTGGAGGCCAACGCGGGCAGATCACCTGAGGTCGGGAGTTCAAGACCAGCCTGACCAACATGGTGAAACCCCATCTTTTAAAAAAATAAATAAATAATAAATTTTTAAAAAAAATTAAAACAACCATAATTAAACAGCATGCTATCAATGCAAGGGTAGACCAGCGTAGCAGAAACTAATCCACACATGTGTGGCCACCTGATTTATGACAAAGATGACAGTGAAGGGCTGTGAAGGAAGCATGACATTTTCAATGCTACTGTACGCAAGAATGAATTTCAGATGGGTTGTAGATAAAAATGTAGCAGATGAAACAATGATAAAGACTTCTTAAGGAAAACCAGAAGCTCTAACCATAAATGTCAGGGAGCAGGGGAGAGAAGGATAAACTGGACCATATTAAGATTGAGAACTCTGTTCATCAAAAGATACCATGAAGGGCCGGGAACTGTGGCTCACATTTATAATCTCAGCTCTTTGGGAGGTTCAGAAGAGAGGATCACCAGGGCCCAGGAGTTTGAGACCAGCCTGGGAAACAAAGTGAGACCCCATCTCTACAAATAATAAAAAAATTTTTTTTTTAATTAGCTAGGCATGGTGGCATAGGCCTGTGGTCCCAGCTGCATGGGAGGCTGAGGCAGTAGGATCACTTGAGCCTGGGCGGTCAAGGCTGCAATGAGTGATGATCACTGCATTTCAGCTTGGGCAACAGAGCAAGACCCTGTCTCAAAAAAAAAAAAAAAAAGTTAATTGAAAAAAGAAGATACCACGAAAAGAGGAAAAAGATAACCTGTAGAATGGGAAGATATTTGCAATATGATACCTGTTTCCAACAACTGAAACACATTCAAAACATATAAAGAACCCCTACAAAGCAAAAAGACTGAAAATGTAATAGAAAAATGAGCAAATATTTGAAGAGGCCCTTTACAAAACAGAATATTCAACACACAAATGTCAAATGTGGCCAATATACACAGGACAATTTCAATTTCACTAGTCGTCTGGGGAATGCAAAGTAAAGCCAATGTGATGCCCTGTGACCCCCCAGCCTCTTTTCACATGGCAGGTGTCATCTTGAAGGATATCATGCTCAAAGCTCCCAAGACAGGTCTTGGGGAGGTGGCAGATGATGTCATTATCACCAACAACAGGTGAGTATTTTACCTTAAGGATCTCTCTGCTCACCAAATGGGATTCCTCCCTAAAAATTCCAGCCTCCTTGAAGGTGTGGCTTCTTTTCTTGAACCTCTCAGTTATATCATTGGGGTTCAACCACCTCCCTAACCTTACCCTCATGTCCAGAGATAATTGGGTGCCATTCAAAATATCATCTCTCCTAGAGAGAGGAATCTTGAAGTAAGAACAAAAACAATAGGCCGGGCAAGGTGGCTCAAGCCTGTAATCCCAGCACTTTGGGAGGCCAAGGCAGGTAGATCACGAGGTCAGGAGTTTAAGACCAGCCTGGCCAAGATGGTGAAACCCCGTCTCCACTAAAAAAATACAAAAATTAGCCGGGCACGGTGGCCGACACCTGTAATCCCGGCTACTCAGGAGACTGAGACAGGAGAATCACTTGAACCCAAGAGGTGGAGGGTGCAGTGAGCCAAGATCATGCCAGTGCACTCCAGCCTGGGCAACAAGAGAGAAATTCTGTCTCAAAAACTAAACAAAACAAAAAGAACACAAACAAGAAAGAGCAAAGCACAGGGTGAGGAAGGGTATGTTTCGCTTCTGCTGCTAGGAAGGCAGCTTGAAGTTAATTGATCGGAGATGTAGGTAGATGAAGCTCTGGGCTTGGATCCTGGGCAGACTCAGCATGCAGAGAAGCATTTGGCAAACTTCAGCCCCAGCCCAACTCCAATGCTGTCTCCACAGATAACCGCCTGGGATGGATCCATCCCACAGGACTTTAGAGCCTTCAGAAGATGATGGAGGCATTCAGACAATCATCGAACATGGCTGGGAACATGTGTTCAGGGACTTTCAGGTATCTGGGGAGGAATCAAAGACTAATTATAAACATGATCATCTTTCTTCCCAGTAATACTCTCAACCCCTGGAAACATTTTTTTTTCTTTTCTTTGTCAAATAAATAGCTACATAACCCCTGGAAACATTTTTATCAGGCATTGAAAGAGGAAAAACGCACTTATTGATCTCTATTTATGGGCCAGACACAGAACCAGGCACTTCAGTGATTTATTTCCATCATCACAGCATCATCTATTGTGGACACTGCTCGTTAAGAAACACGAAGAAGGCCGGGCACAGTGGCTCACGCCTGTAATCCCAGCTCTTTGAGAGACCGAGGCAGCCAGATCACTTGCACTCAAGAGTTCAAGATTAGCCTGGGCAACACGGTGAAATCCCATCTCTAGCAAAAATATAAAAAGATAGCCAGGTGTGGTGGTGCATGCCTGTGCTCTCAGCTACTCCAGAGGCTGGCATGGGAGGATGGCTTGAGCCAGGGAGGCAGAGGTTGCAGCGAGCCGAGATTGCACCACTGCACTCCAGCCGAGATGGCAGAATGAGACCACACCTAAAAACAAAAACAAACAAAAAGCATAAGAGGACTTATCCGCCGCCTAAAATTGAAACGCTTCGTGCTGGCCACTCAGTTTAAAGAAGGGAGATTAAGGGCATTTCTGACTCCATTTTCTTCTCCCTCTCACCTGTGTTAGAACTCAGGGCTACCTTTCTCCGGCCAAAATTAAAGGCATCTGAGCTTTCTCTGTCCCAAACGATTTGTTTGTAATTAACCTTTGTGCACATCTTGCATTTTATGGCTTTCTTGAGAGAAACTTGTTATTTTCACATGATGTATAAAACCTACACATTAATTTTGCTATATGGCCTGGGGCAAGAAGATTCTAGCCAAGACCTATGTGTTGGTCTCGTAAACCACAGACTGTCCAAAGACAGACTATGTCTCCTCCATCTTCCTTCCAAATGGTGAGCTTTGGGATCGGAACTCCCTTCCTTCTCTTCCTTAACACGCCTTACTCCCATAGCTATAAGTACTGCCCACAAAGCTTTCTATCTTCAACTCTGTGTTCTCTCCAGAGTTTCAGATGCAAAAATGCAATGGCCAAGTACTCTTCAGCCATAAAACAGAATGAGATCCTGTCTTTGCAATAACGTGAATGGAACTGGAGATCACTGCACTAAGCGAGATAAGCCAGGCACAGAAAGACAAGCATTGCATGATCTCACCTATTTGTGGGATCCAAAAATCAGAGCAACTGAACTCATTAAGATAAAGGGATGGTTACCAGAGGCTGGGAAGGGCAGTGGTGATGGTGAGGGGGAAGTGGAGATAGCTAGTGAGTAGAAAGGATGAATAAGGCCTACTATTTGAAAGCACAACAGAGTGACTATAGTCAATAATAATTTTTTTTTTTTTGAGATGGAATCTCGCTCTGTCACCAGGCTGGAATGCAATGGTGCAATCTCAGCTCGCTGTAACCTCCAACTCCCAGGTTCAAGTGATTCTCCTGCCTCAGCCTCCCGAGTAGCTGGGACTACAGACACATGCCAGCATGCCCAGCTAATTTTTGCATTTTTAGTAGATATGGGTTTCACCATGTTGGGTAGTATGGTCTCCACCTCCTGACCTCATGATCCACTATTAATTGCTTAATTAATCACTATCAATTAATTAATTAATTATTACAATAATAATTTAATTGTACATTTAAAAATAACTAAAAGAGAACAATTGGATTGTTTATAACACAAAGGATAAATGCTTGAGGGGGCTGGATACAGCCCCATTCTCCATGATGTAATTATTATGCATTGCATGCCAGTATCAAAACATCTCATGTGTCCCATAAATATATATACCTACTATGTACCCACAAAAATTTTAAAATTTTTTAAATGCAACTGCCATCTTGATATAACCTTTTCTGTCTATTTCTCTCCCAGGCTTCCACACCTCAGCAAATCACACGACCATCCCTTCTGCCAGAACTCCTGGAGTTATCCATTACTCTTCCTGCTCCCACAAAGTTTGCACCCAAGTAATCCCTGGGCCCTTAGATCCTGTATTTCAAACACATCTATACTGATCCCTATTCATTATTCTTTTTCTCTTTTTTGATACAGACTTTTGCCCTTGTCACCCAGGCTGGAGCGCAGTGGCACAATCTCGGCTCACTGCAACCTCCGCCTCCCAGGTTCAAATGATTCTCCTGCCTCAGCCTCCTGAGTAGCTGGGATTACAGGTGCCTGCCACTATATTCAGCTAATTTTTGTATTTTTAGTAGAGACGGGGTTTTGCCATGTTGGCCAGGCTGGTCTCAAACTCCTGACCTCAGGTGATTCACCTACCTTGGCCTCCCACAGTGCTGGGATTACAGGCATGAGCCACCACGCCCAGCCAGCTATTCATTATTCATGATGATAGCTTCCTGCTCTTCATCTTCCGCTCACTTTAGAATCTGGGTAATATGTATTTGTGATTCTGCTGACCTTCTGCCTTCCCAGTGAAATGACAATTCCAGCAAGGGCAGGAATCGCTGTTTCACTCACTGTGGTACCCCAGTGTCTAGCACATACTGTAGCTAGCTGCCCAATCGATCACATCTGAACAGATGATAAATGACGACACATGGACTGGGGGCAAGGGCAGCATGAAACCTCATTCTCTTGCTCTTCTGATTATGTTTGTAGGAGGATACAGGCAGTGGTGGAAATGAAAGTTGGTAGAAACTCAAAAACCCTGGAGACAGCACACATAATGCTTGTGTGAAGTTTATTTCTTTGAAACCAGTTTAAACTCATATCCTCAGATTTTGCAGCCTCTGGCTCCTCTATGTTACCCCAGAACCCAAAGGCCCCATGTGTTAATCTGCTCCTGCACCTGTATAAAGAAATACCTGAGACTGGGTTATTTATTTATTTATTTTTTTAAAGAGGTTTAATTGCCTCATTGTTCTGCAGGCTGTACAGGAAGTATAGCAGAGCCTGCCTCTGGGAGGCCTCAGGGAGCTTCCAGTCATGAAAAAGGCAAAGGGGGAGACAGCACCTCACGTGGCCGGAGCAGGTGGAAGAGAGAGGCGGGAGGTGCCACGCACTCAGAACCACCCCTCGATACCATCTCCTCCCATCAGGTTCTACCTCCGGCATCAGAGATTACATTTCAAATGAGATTTGGTGGGGACACAGATCCAAACTGTATCAACCTATGACTGCTGGGGAGGGAGAGTTCTGGAACCACTGTTAGATCCACTTTCATGGATGAGGCAATAGAAGCAATTAATGAAGCAATCTGTCCACATTCAGCCGTCCGGTAAGAGGCCAACAGAGCTAAGATTCAAATCCAATTCAATTCAAATCCAACATGATTTAAATGCAATTCAATTCAACTCTGACTCCAAGGCTAAGGTCATGTTTTTTCAACCACCACAGTCCACATATCATGAAGCTTACAGCAGCCCCTGGATACCTCTCCTTTTGCCTCCTTTGACTCACTCACATTTTAATGATGTCCTATCCTACCATTCTTGAAAAGACCGGAAAGTCTCAACTAAAAATTTTTTTTAAATTAGCCAGGCATGGTAGTGTGTACCTGTAGTCTCAGCTGCTTGGGAGACTGAGGCAGAAGGATCACTTGAGCCCAGAAGATGGAGGCTGCAGTGAGCTATGATCATGCCACTGCACTCCAGCTTGGGTGGCAGAGTGAGACCCTGTCTAAAAAAAAAATGCAGCAGATACATGGAATATTTGATAGAATAAACAAGAGTACTACTTATAGAAAGAAAGAAACAGAAAGATTAAGTCCTGAGTCACAAGCATGCCAGATGTGGGTTGACTTCTATGGGGACCCTAAACACCCAATATGGGCCCATCCTGACCCTACACATCCTCTCTTAATGAATGCAGATGAAATTCACAGCTGCTTGGCAAGCTAATGAGTGAGCAGCTGCTGTGGCGTGGACCCGCCCCTGTGTCTGTCTGTGCCTCTCCAATAGAGTAAGTGCGTGTGTCGGCTCCAAGTACCCTCCAACGTGTTGTCCACCCCCCCATTCAAGTTCTACTCTTGTTCTCTTAACCACACCAACAGAGAGGAAGGCAGATGCGGTAGAAAGAGAGGGCACATGAACGTTGGGTAACCACGGATGGAGCATGTGTGAATCTTCCACCCTCGGTACCTTATCCTCCATGAGTTAACTTCCACATCTCTTTCTCCTTGGTTTGTTCTAAATGGATTTAAACCCTGGGACTGGATCATCTTAGTCTTATCTGTGACCCCTTCTCTTCAGTGACCTCTAGAATTGCTTGCCTGATTGTACATGGGGTGCTACTGCATCAGGGCAATTTTCCACGTCACACGTGTCTGATCTTAAGCAACACTGAACTAGAAACTGGTCTATGACCATCTGCCTCCCTTGTTATGCTTGTATGCCACTCTACAGTCACCCAGATTCTCTCCATCAGGGTCTGCACCTTCCTCCGGTGATGAATCTTTATGCACTGTCTTATTTGCCAAAATGTATGTCTTGTGTCACTTCCTGTTTACCATCTTGCTGGCCTTACCTCTAATTTGAGATTGCAGAGTCAGCCTTCAAAATGTGTGCTCCTTAGATATTTATACCTGTACTTTGGGGTACGCTGCCATCAAGTGGCAGTGATGTCTCTGACATGGCAATGTGCATTCTTGCCACGGAGGAATGAAGAGAGGAAGACTGGATTTCTAAGGATACAGCCCAGAGACCCCAAGCCAGCTGCTGATTAAGATAGTTGTGAAGAAAACAGTTGTAAGGAAACTCCATGACAAGAGCCTAAAACTTAAACAGAAAAGGACTTTGATCTGGCACGAACAGAAATGGAGATGAGTGGCCACCGGCTCTGTCTTGGCCCAGTGATGTGTGTTCTTGTTTTTTGTTTTGTTTTGTTGAGACAGAATCTCACTCTGTTGCTCAGACTAGCGTGCAGTGGCATGATCTCCGCTCACTGCAACCTCCCATCCCAGGGTCAAGCAATTAACCTGCCTCAGCCTCCCAAGTAGCTGGAACTGCAGGCGTGCCACTACACACAGCTAATTTTTGTATTGTTAGTAGAGACAGGATCTTGCCATGTTGGCCAGGCTGGTCTGGAACACCTGGCCTCAAGTGATCTGCCTGCCTTGGCCTCCCAAAGTGCTGGGATTACAGGCGTGAGCCACTGTGCCCGGCCAGTCATGGGTGTTTTTGATAATTATGAACCACGCTTCCCGCATATCTCACCCCCTACATCCTTGATCTTTGCCAATCAGATTCACCAGTCCCCCAGCCATCGGCCCTCGGACCTGATCACAGGGAATCTTCTCTGATGAGAGTCAGGAGGGGATGGTGGCCACTGAGAAAGGCCGGCATAGTGGTCAGGTTCTCTCCTGCTCACCATCATCCAGCCCTCCTGTTTCACACTTTAAAGTCCCAGGAATTTGCCTATGTCTGTGCTTTACCTGGGCCCTAGAAATGTGCCTTGGCTTCCAAGAACTGAGAGACGTTCATTTCTTTTGGCAGCCTTAGCTCTGACCTCTGATTCTCTGTCTTGGGGGAAACAAGCAACAGGGAGCTGATACCCAACGGATGCCAGCAAGAGATGGTGGCACGTGGGTCTGAGAGCAGAACCAGCTCCTCACACAGATGTATCAGGAGCCAACTTCGCCATCTAGGTGCATGAACTTACTTGTCTCCACTTGCCTGGTCACCTGGCTCTGACGCCAGCCCTGGCCCCCAGCAGGCGGTGGGCACGGGACTTGTGCCTCAGACATACCCTGGCTTGCCATCAAGCCTCTTGCTCCTGAAACACAGTAGATACCACTTGGACCCCTCCTGACTGACGCCCTCTCCATCTTTCCTCATCCCTTGTTCTATCTGGGTTCCCTATCCCTGCCTCAACTGAGCTTTCTGGACTTGACCCCTTTACCTGCTTGGCCTCCAGTGTACCCCTTCCTACTGCCCCCTGGCCTGGCTGAGCTTCCAGAACTTAACTCTTGTCTATGTGCCTGATTATCTCTGCCTTAATTGGTTTTGTCTTCATCTAGAACTTCTCTGGGATCGACCACTTTGCCAAGTCATCTCTTTTCTGTTTGTTTGTTTGTTTTTGAGACAGAGTCTCGTTCTGTCACCCAGGCTGGAGTGCGGTGGCGTGATCTTGACTCATTGCAACCTCTGCCTCCCGGGTTCAAGAGATTCTCCTGCCTCAGCCTCCTGAATAGCTGGGATTACAGGCACCTGCCACCCCACCCAGCTAATTTTTGTATTTTTAGTAGAGATGGGGTTTCACCATGTTGGCCAGGATGGTCTCAAACTCCTGGCCTCAAGTGATCCACCCCCCTTGGCCTCCCAAAGTGCTGGGATTACAGGCATGAGCCACCGCACCTGGCTCTGAGTCACCGCACCTGGCCCCAAGTCACCTTTTTTCCATCTGGTTGAATTCAAGTCCTAGCCCCCTCCTGCCTTAACTGGACCTGTTCTGGCCGGGTCCCCTTGTGAAATCCATGGAGTCATACTATAATCTTATTGGAAAGAAGAGAAAGCCCTTGATGTTGGTTTTCTCTTTAATACTCACCACAATCCTAAAAGAGGACTTCAAATTGTCCCACTGACAAGAAAAGAAAGTGAGACTCAGGGAAGGTCATTACCTTACCCAAGGTCATACAGCAGCAGGTTGCTCTGGACCTTCCTGCTTCAGAATCTTTCTTACCTGCACCGGCCAGCCGTCCACTCCCATGATGAAGGCATCGTGATCAGAGCCAAGAAATTGCATGTTTCTGGCTTAACTAATGACTTCAACACAGGTGTCTTTCTTCCAAATACACATGCAGGAGAAATGTCAGAAGAACTGTCTGACTTGAGCAAGAAAAGAAGGAACTGACTGGTATCAAGTCAAAGGGTTGGGGACAGCTGCCAGGTGTCCTCAAAATGGCAGGGGGAGCTGCAGGTTAGCTGGCTGTAAGGAGAGAAATCAAATTCAAGTTCATGAAACAGTGGGTTTGGGGAAGCAAATAGGTCTGGGGAATCCCTTCATGAAAGTAGATGCTGTGAAGAAAGAAAAACGAAACTCCTCAATTCCTGGGAACAAATGTATAAAGCATTCATAGGGTCAAATGCAGCCACTGACTGCAACTCGAAACCATTGTTAGGTATCCCATGCTACCAAGGTATTTAGTTAAGGAAACACCTCCATATGCTCAATGTCCAGTCTCAAAGCTTGAGAAATGATCTCCAATTTGTGATGGCTTCACTTGCAACAACTGTCCAGGAACCTGCTAGGATCGGAGCCCCCAGAGGGCCAGGGATTTTTATCTGTTTGGTTTACAGATGTATCCCCTTGGATAGGTAACACCAGACATGTGATAGGTATTCAATACACATTTGTGGAGCCAGGTGGGGTACTGTCCAGGGCCACCTGCATTTTCTAGCAGGACCAGGATTTGAGCCCCGCCCTCATGGGTAGTGCAGGGGAGATGCTCACCACTGCGTCACTTCTCATTAAGAATCAGTTAGAAAAGATGCTCTTCCTCCGCACGCATGTTATTTCGATGGATGCTATTGGTTGCTTCGCTCATATTCCATAAAGAATTAGCCAATCTCACCATTGCCAGCTATCCTTTTGAGCAGACATGGATGGGGTTAGCTACAGGGCTAATCCACCCATCATCCTTAAAAATGTGGATGCGGGGAATGGCTTCCACACTCGAAATCACCCTCGTGTGGCCAAAAAGGTGAAGTGCAGAAGGAAAATCCCTCTTCTGAGCCAGCATCAGAAAACGTGGCCTCCACGCCTGCCTCTGCTACTAATGGCTTTGAGGAAGAGTCCCTCCCCTGTTCCGCAGAAGCCTTCCTGGAAAGTGAAGGATTTGGACCAACTGGCTTCTGCAACACCGTATTTAGCAATCCCTCTCTGTGCTGATGAACCCCACTCAGGTGCTCCAGGCTCTCATCCAAGCCTGTTGGTCCTGCCTGGAGATGTGAGCCCCTGACCAACTCCAGCTTCATGCTCAGTACAGCTACCGGATTTTTTTATTTTTTATTTTTTTGAGACAGTCTTGTTCTGTTGCCCAGGCTGGAGTGCAGTGTCACAATCTCGGCTCACTGCAACCTCCACCTCCTGGGTTCAAGCCATTCTCCTGCCTCAGCCTCCTGAGTAGCTGGGACCTACAGGCGTGCACCACCACACCCAGTTATTTTTTTGTATTTTTAGTAGAGACGGGGTTTCACAAAGATAGCCAAGATGGTCTCAATCTCCTGACCTCGTGATCCAACCGCCCCAGCCTCCCAAAGTGCTGAGATGACAGGCGTGAGCCACTGTGCCCGTCTGGATGTTTTCAGTTGAAGCTTATGTTCATGGCAAACCATAATCAGTTTTTACGTGCTCCTGCTCTTATTTTATTTACAATATTTATTTCCGTTTACCCTTTTTTTCCATTCCATTTCCCTCTCCCCTGGGCACTGCCCACCCCCCACCAAATATGTTTGACATACGTCTGTGAACACACATGTATCCTTGTAAAACACATGATATTGTTTTTGTACATGTGTGTATTTTTTAATTTACATAGATGCTCTATGATTTTTCTCATTCTGTTTGTTATATATATTTTAAATTCAACACTGAGTTTTTAAAGTCTGTGTTGCTGTATGCAATCAGACATGTTCTGTAAAACTACTGAATAGTATTTCATAATATCAATGCAAGCGGTCTACTTTTCCATTTTCTTAGGGATGAAAGCAGGTTGCCTCCAGAAACACTCTACTGGATGTCCTTGTGTGTGTGTCCTATCATGGCCCTCAGTAGCAATTGATGTGGAATACACCCTCAGAGGAGGGGCAGCTAGAATGTAGGGTAGACACAGGCTAATTGAAAACACGCTGCCAATGTCTTTCTTTTTTTTTTTTTTTTTAATTTATTAAGGAAGAGGTAAGCCAAAATGTCTACAGCACCCTGTATTCCATTCCCAGGTGGTCTCCCATCCAAGTACTAACCAGGCCCGACCTTGCTTAGCTTCCGAGATCAGATGAGATCAGGCGCTTTCAGGGTGGTACGGCCATAGATGCCAACAGCTTTCAAATGTCTGGCAAGCACTCATCTCTTACCAGCAGTGAGCAATTCACTTCTTCACATCCTCCACAGTGGCCCTTTGTTTTGATTCTTGCCAATCTGGAGGACTACAAACGCACACTGTGGTACATTTTTCGTTTATGGTGGGTTTGAAGATTTTCTTCATCTGCACGTAGCATTTCCATTTTCCACTCTGTGATTTGCCTCGTGACATTCTTTGCCCACTCTTAGGGTTTTGGTTTTTTTTTGTCTCTTCTGTGGATTTTCAGGAGTTCCTTATGTATTCCAGATTTCCTTGTTGCTTTTAGATATTGCGTGTTTTTTCTCCAAGACTACCCTCTTTTTGATAACTTTCTCTGCTTTCTCTGCGGTGTATCTTTAGAGCAGAAGTGTAGATAATTAAGGCACTAGTCTACCTTGTTTCTCTTCATGAATTGAACAAGATTTCACACCACATCTCCTAAACTACCATCTTTTCTTCATTGATTTGTGGTACCTTAGACCTTTATCTGTCAGTTCCTACACAGGCAGCATACTGCTTTTATTATTGTGGCTTTTTATTTATTGTATTTTATTTTATTTATTTTATTTCTTATTTTTATTTTTGAGATGGAGTCTCACTCTTGTTGCCCAGGCTGCAGTGCAGTGGTGTAATCTCAGCTCACCGCAACCTCCACCTCCTGGGTTCAAGCGATTCTCCTGCCTCAGCCTCCTGAGTAGCTGGTACTGCAGGCACCCACCACCACGCCTGGCTAATTTTTGTATTTTTATTAGAGATGGGGTTTCACCAGTTGGCCAAGCTGGTCTTGAACTCCTGACGCTGTGATCTGTCCAGTGCAGCTTTTTATTGTAGCATGTTATTAATATCTGGTAAGGAGAACTCCCTCCTCTTTATTATTCTTTTTCTAGATTGACTTAGCCATTATTTCCTAATTTCCTCCTTTTTAATGATTTTATCTGCTGTTGTTGACTTCAGGGTACATAAGACCAGTTCATCTCAACACAGGACTCAGATGAAAAAGCCTGAGCCCCTTCTTCCCTCTCTCACCATTCCACCCGATGCACTCCTGCTCTCTCTCATACACACGCACACACACACACAATCAATAGAAGTACAGAATCGCACTTCTTGGACAAATAGCCACAAAGATCTGGAAAACAACAGAATCTATAGAGACCCAGTTGGGTTTTAGTCGGTCCTACACCCCAGAGCTAGAACAGTGCCTGACACCTGCAGGCATTGCATAAATATTTGTTGAATGGTTAACAAGGAGGCAAAAATAAGTGGTTCTATTCTCACACCAAAGCTTATATCTATTTTCTACATATGAGCTTCTTACAGCAGCATCTGAATAGAGCCTCACCTCGGCTTTCTCTTACAGAAGACATTTCGCAACTTGAATAGACTCTATTGCAACCATTAATGAGGAAATCGAATTTATGTTAGAACCACGATGCTTATAAGAGGAACTCACAAGGAAGCAGCACTGAGTGGAGGGAGAAGGTGCTGCTCATAAGACACAGCCAGCTGGGCACGGGGGCTCATGCCTGTAATCCCAACACTTTGGGAGACTGAGGTGGGCGGATCACTTCAGCTCACGAGTTCAAGACTAGCCTGAGCAGCATTGCAAAACTCTCCCCCATCTCTTCAAAAAATACAAAAAAAAAAAAAAAATAGCCAGGCATGATGGCACATGCCTGTAATTTCAGCTACTCAGGAGGTTGAGGTGGGAGGATTTCTGGGGCCCGGCAGGCAGAGATTTCAGTGAGCAGTGATCGCACCACTGTACTCCAGGCTGGGTGACAGAGAAAGACCCTATCTTAAAAAAAAAAAAAAAAGACACAGTCTTTCACTGGAGTATCCTGGGGCTTGGTTATTAAGTAAAGGGTAGTAAGTGGATGAGAATTCACGAGGATCTGTGCTAATTGCTGATGGTGACTGGGGAAAGGAAGATCCAGAGGTCAAGATCATCAAACGCTGATTCTCTTCAGGAAGGCCAGGTTCTGGTAGCTCTGGGTTTAGGCTATGTATTTTTGAATACTTCCATTGCTTGGTTTCCTAGAAGAAACTCGACTTTGTTTTTGGAAATCTTATCTAACACATACTCTACTTTTCTCCCCATTAAAAGAACTGCTTTTATAAAACAATTTGTTCAATAACATTTTTAAGGTCCTTGGCATGGTGCGGTTGGTAGCTCACACCTGTAATTCCAGCAGTTTGGGAGGTCAAGATGGGTGACCTGAGCTCAGGAATTTGAAACCAGCCTGGGCAACATGGTGAAACCTGGTCTCTGAAGAGAAATAGAAACATTAGCCAGGTATGGTGGCGCATGCCTGTAGTTCCAGCTACGTGTGAGGCTGAGGTGGGAGGATCACTTGAGCTCAGGAGATTGAGGCTGCAGAGAGCCAAGATCACACTACTGCACTCCAGCCTGGGCAACTGAGTGAGACTGTGTCTCAAAAAAAGTTATATACGAGCTACGAAACTGTGTATATGCAGTTGACATAAAATTGTATATATATAATTGATATAAAATTGTATATATCATACACAATCCCTACCTCTCATATAATCTTTGTGTTTATTATTTTTTTTTGTTTTTTTTTTAGTCGGTCATCCTTGACTACATGTTTATTGTTTTAATGGCTGCATAATATTCCAGAGTTAACCAATATACCCCGATTTGCATGACCCGATTGCTGGACACTGAAGTTGCGTCTATGCTTTCATTATTTAGCATTTTCCCCTTTTGAGCTGTTCTTTATGATGAATCTCCATGAGCAGAATTGTGGCAACAAAGGCTGTGAAAAGGCTTATGCCAGCTGCCCCCCAGGAATGCTGAGCTCGTGCATGCCACCAATAGCAGCACATGGTCACAGCCCCCTGTCACCAGCATTGCGGTGTTTAGCACTTCTTTGTTTCTTTTACTTTTTTTTTTCACTTTTCATTTTGAGACCATTAGAGATTCACCTACAGTTTAAAGAAATAAAGCAGGTCAGGTGCAGTGGCTCACGCCTGTAATCACAGCACTTTGGGAGAAGAAGGCAGGCGGATCACCTGAGGTCAGGAGTTCGAGACCAACCTGGCCAACATGGTGAAACCCTGTATCTACCAAAAATATAAAAATTAGCTGGGCTTGGTGGCATATGCCTGTAATCCCAGCTACTCAGGAGGCTGAGGCAGGAGAATTGCTTGAACCCAGGAGGCAGAGGTTGCAGTGAGCCGAGATCATGCCACTGCACTCCAGCCTGGGTGACAGAGCGAGACTCCATCTCAAAAAAAAAAAGTATATATACACACACACACACACAGAGAGAGAGAGAGAGAGAGAGCAGAGAGAGCCTATAAATGCTTCACCCAGTTTTCCCCCAATGGTAGCATGTGGCCTAACTACAGGACACCACACCCAGGAACTTGATGTTGGTTACATGCATTCGTGTGTGTGTGTGTGTGTGTGTGTGTGTGTGTGTGTATGTGTGTGTTAGTTCTATGCAATGTTATCTTATATGTAGACTCATATAACCCCCCCACCGTAGCCAAGATACAAAACAATTCTGTGACAAGCAGACCTGATCTACCCTTTTATAACTGTATTCACCTCTCCTCTCCCCCATTCTTAGCAGCTACTGTGTGTCCTCCATCTTTATAACTTGTCATTTCAAGAACATTGCCTAAAAGGAATCACATAGTAAGTAACCCTTGAAGATTGGCTTATTTCACTCAGTGTCATTCCCTGGAGACCAGCCTGGCCAACATCCTGAAACTCCATCTCCAGTAAAAATACAAAAATTATCTGAGTGTGATGGCGCATGCCTGTAATCCCAGCTACTCAGGAGACTGAGGCAGGAGAATAGCTTGAACCTGGGAGGCGGAGGTTTCAGTGAGCTGAGATCATGTCATTGCACTCCAGCTTGGGTGACAAGAGCGAAACTTAGTCTCAAAAAAAAATTTGTTTTTAAGATAATATGATACATAAACAAATACACATCAGCCCAGGAGGACACAGGAAAATACTTCCTTATTACACATGAACAGTTCTGCAGCAAATCTATGAACACTCACATAAGTGGAATAAATAAGGCATAAATCATGTGAAATAAATATGGGCACAAAATATGGAATAAATAAATAAGTGAAGCCAGGCCTGCTGGCTTATGCCTGGAATCCCAGCAGTTTAGGAGGCTGGGGTGGGAAGATCGCTTAAGTTTAGGAGTTTGAGACCAGCCTGGGCAACATTGTAAGGCCCCATCTGCAAAAAATAATAATAGAGACGTAAGTGGAATAAATAAGTATTCTTGTTTCAGTTTAGATTTGAAGGTACCAACAAGTGAACTCAGGTCAGATTTAGCAGCCAAGTAAGTCATGAAAAAATTTCAGAGTCATCTCCCTCTGCCCTTCCTGGTATAAAATTGAGAAGAGGACGCTTTCACAAAGGAGAATTTATAGACTGTAAATTTATATATTCACGTATAGTTTATAGAACATATTTGCTTTTTAGGCAAATAAGTGTTTGCTGTTTCTCAGTTGTCTTCAGCTCAAAACAATCCCTATGTCAAAGCGGCATATTTTGGGGGAGCACATTCTGATCCCCTACAATGGTCTTCACATTTCATCTCGTTTAATTTCCTGAATCTGGTATGATATTATTATCCACCTTTGGTGGATCAAATGACTTTTCCAAAACCAACAGCTCATTAGGTGTAGGACCAGGATTCGAACCCAGGCTGTCTGGCTGCAGAGCATTCACCACGCAGCCTGCGCTCAGTAGGTGTGCATTGAATGGCGTCACATTCTGCTCTCCAGTCACACACTGCGAATTTTGTGAGACCTGCACACAGCACTGCCCTGGCTCGGGGCATGCACATTGCTATATGTATTGAAAAATGCTAGAAATGGCCAATTTTTGTCTCCTTCCTCAGGTTGTACCGAGGAGAGAGAATTTCCTGAGTCTTCATGTTTCCAGCTGAACCCTGAATCTGCTGGTAGCC
>PVKP010009252.1:0-48642 GCA_004027715.1 Plecturocebus donacophilus | reverse complement strand
GAGGCGGAGGTCACGGTGAGCTGAGATCGTGCCATTGCACCCCAGCCTGGGCAACAAGAGTGAAACTCTGTGTCAAAAAAAAAATTAATGAATAGAATAATGGCAAAACTGATGAGATGTCACTTCCAAGATGAGGTTTTATCATATACTTTTACAGTAACTACAAAGAGACTGGGGCTTCCTTCTGGGGATCTGGGGACCCCCTCCCTTGATTCCTCTCTCACTCTCTGGCTCACTCACTCTGAAGCCAGCTGCCATGTGGAAACCTGGGAAAGGAAGTCTCCTGCACGCCGTCTTTCCACCCCCACTTGGCCACTTAAGAATGGACCTTGGGGCTGGGACATTTCTTAACACGGCCTGTGCTAGGCTTGCTACCTTGTGTGGGAAGATCTTGCCCTGTTGCTAGTGTGTGCTCCTTTGTTCTGCTTGAGCATGGGCCTCACATGGCACCTGGCCAATCCCACTGCTGTGTCTGTCTCCACGGGAAGGAACGAGGTCCTTCAACTGCAGCACGAGAGAGGTGCATGTAACCAATTGCCCCCGCTGACCATGGGGGCTCTGCTGGCCATAGGGACACACTATTGACACTGATTGAACTTTCATTTTAGGTTCAGGGGTACACGTGCAGGTTGTTTTGTTTTGTTTGACAGAGTCTTGCTCTGTCACCCAGGCTGGAGTGCAGTGGCGTGATCTCGGCACACTGTAACCTCCACCTCCTGGGTTCAAGCGATTCTCCTGCCTCAGCCTCCTGAGTAGTGGGGACTACAGGCACGCACCACCACGCCTGGCTAATTTTTGTATTTTTAGTAGAGATGGGGTTTCACCTTATTGGCCAGGCTGGTCTTGAACTCCTGACCTCATGATCCGCCCACCTCGGCCTCCCAAAGTGTTGGGATTACATGTGTGAGCCACCTCACCCAGCCGTAGCTTTTATATATAGGTAAATTGCAGTCACAAGGGTTAGGTGTACAGGTTATTTTATCGCTCAGGTAAGGAGCATAGGACCCAGCAGGTAGTTTTTCAATCTTCTCCATCTTCCCATCCTTCACACTCAAGTAGTTCCCAGTGTCTGTTTCTTTCTTTGGGACCATGTGTTCTCCATGTTTAGCTCTGACTTACAAGTGAGAACATGTGGTATTTGGTTTTCTGTTCCTTAGTTCACATAGGCTAATGGCCTCTAGCTCCATCCATGTTGCTGCAAAGGACACAATCTCATTCTTTGTTATGGCTTCATAGCATTCTACAGTGCACAGGTACCACATTTGAAACTGATCTTGCTCGGCCTCTTCTCTATGTGAGTTAAGCCTTGCTCCATACAGTGTTTAACTAGGTTGTATTTCCCTTGGCCCTTCCAGTACCAGACACAATGGGCAGAGGTGTCTGGAGCTCTCCCCTGGAACTGGTAACCGATGCACAGCTTTTGCTTCACACTGATGTCTTTAGCTAACAGCCAGTGAAGATCTGAGGTTTGCCAACAGCCACATGAGTGGCCAAGGAAGGTCATCTCTCCCCAGCTGAGGGTTGAGATGATGGCAGCCCTGGCTGACCCTTGATTACAGCCTGTGAGGGATCCTGAGCCAGAGACACCAGCAAGGCTGTGTTTAGACTGCTGCCCCGTGAAAACTGGGGAACGATGAACATTTGCTGTTTTAGTTGCAAAGATTTGGAGTAATTTCTTATCTAGTAGTAGATAACCAATACATACTTTTAGTATCCAAGGTAGGGGGCTAAAAAAACTCAAAATGCGGTGGTAATTTTTAATTTTTATTCATTTATCTGTTTGAGACAGCGTCTCACTCTGTCACCCAGGCTGGAGTGCAGTGGCATGATCACAGCTCACTGCAGCCTCGACTTCCTAGGCTAGGGTGATTCTCCCACCTCAGCCTCCTAAGTAGCTGAGACCACAGGCATGTGCCACCATGCCGGACGAATTTTTTGTATTTTTTGTAGAGACAGGATTTCACCAGATTGCCCAGGCTAGTCTTCAACTCCTGAACTCAAGCCATCCTCCTCCCAAAGTGCTGGGGTTACAGGTGTGAGCCGCGGCACCTGGCCAAGATATGGTTGTAGACTTAACCTTGGACTTAGTGGTGTGGCCTACATTTAATGAACTTGAGATGCCAGGGTTTCCCCAGGGCCATTTAGAGAACGAAATCCAAAGTCTTATGGAAATGGGACTGTTGGACTGGATTTCTCTTTTGCAACCTGCACGATCACCCCCCAACTACAAATGCCAAGAAGGCACAGAAGACAGTCCCCTCACTAACACACCAAGAAATTCGTGTTTGAGGAGACCATCTATACCCTTAAAAATATCCGTGATTGTTCTCCTTAGTAAGCAGGTGTGACTATGGAGGAGACCACATTGAGATGGTCTTTCTTTTTTTATTTTTTTATTTTTATTTCTATTTTTTAAAAATAAAGATGGGGTTTCACCATGTTGGTCAGGCTGGTCTTGAACTCCTGACCTCAGGTGATCTGCCTGCCTTGGCCTCCAAAGTGCTTGGATTACAGGCGTGAGCCACCACGCCCAGCCTGAGATGGTCTTTCTGACTTCATTCAAGATAATGGTAACTGTGATGGTTAATACTGAGTGTCAACTTGACTGGATTGAAGGATACAAAGTATGGATTCTGGGTGTGTCTGTGAGGGTGTTGTCAAAGGAGACGCACATTTGAGTCAGTGGGCTGGGAAAGGCAGACCCACCCTTGATCTGCGTGGGCACCAGCCAGTCAGCTGCCAGTGCAGCTAGGATATAAGCAGGAAGAAGAACGTGAAAAGGTAAGACTGGCCTAGCCTCCCAGCCTCCATCTTTCCTCCGTGCTGGACCCTTCCTGCCCTCGAACATTGGACTCCAAGTTCTTCAGTTTTGGGACTTGGACTGGCTCTCCTTGCTCCTCGGCTTGCAGATGGCCTATGGTGGGACCTTGTGATAGTGTGAGTTCATAGTTAATAAACTCCCCTGTAGATGTGTATCTATCCTATTAGTTCTGTTCCCCCTAGACAACCCTGAGTAATACAGTATCACAGAGCAATAGAGGACTGGCAGCAGCACTTCATGTGAGTGCATTTACCATCAATTGCAGGAGAGATGCTCGGTGTGGTGGCTCACGCCTGTAATCCCAGCACTTTGGAAGGCTGAGCTGGGAGGATTGCTTGAGCCCAGGAGTTTGCAACCAGCCTGGACAACATAGTGGGACTCTGTTTCTACACACAAAAAAAAAACTGTTCTAATTAGCTGGCCATGGTGGCACATGCTTATGGTTCCAGCTATTTGGGAGGCCAGGTCAGGGGGATCGCTTGAGCTTAAGAGCTCCAGGCTGAAGCAAGTCATGTTTATGCCACTGCCCTCCAGCCTGGGTTACAGAGTAAGGCCCTGTCAAAAAAAAAAAAAAAAAAAAAAAGCAAGAGGGATGTCCCAGTAATCAGTAATTAATCAGAACCCTCAGCCCACAGAAATCTGTGTGGTGGCTAAATGATCATGATGTCTCAAGAATAAAATATATCATCAGTTTATTAGAGTGATCTTTTTTAATGTAAAAAAGCTCCAGGTCTAGTGGCCATAAACCACTTAAGTCACTCCAGTAGAGCCATGATCTCTCCCAGTTTCCAAACCTAAGTCAATCCACAGATATGGAAACCCTTGATTAAAGTAGAGGCCAGGTCTCCCAGAGGAAGGCCCCTACAGCTTTGCCTCAAGTATGCTCTGTAAATCTTCCCCAAGCCCTGCCCAAAGGGATCTGCAATCTTTTACCAGAGTGACCATGAACAAGAGAAAAGGAAATATTCAAATTGTTCAGGAATCAGGACACATAGATTCTGAATTAACACTAGTCCTAGGGGCCTGCAGCGCGGGTGGCTCTCTCAACGTGGGAGCTTACTGTGATCAGGTGACAGATGAAATCTGGCCTCAAGTCCAACTCACATTGGGCCCATTTGGTCCAAAGACACATGTGTTTATTATATTTCTAGTGCCTCGACGTGTTATTGAAATAGACATATGTGAGAACTAGTAGAATACTGCATTGGCTCTCTGTGACCACAGGGATGAGTGTCACTGTGATAGGAAGCACTTTGTGGAAGGGCCTGGACTTCCCTTCCCTACCAAGATAATAAGCCAGAAGCGGTGCTGCACTCCCCACCCCCAGGAACTGCAGAGACTCATTCCACCCTAGAAGACTTCAAAGACGCGCCTACCACACCCTGATTTAATTCACCAGTTTGTAATGTGCAGAAATCAGATTGATCTTGGAGAATGTTTGTGGGTGATTCTAAAATTACTCCTGCAGTAATTTTAGAATTCAATTGCAGCTGTTTTTCCAGCTGTAGCATCATATGGGAGCAAGTAAACGCAGCTCCTGGTGCTTGGTAAGCAGCTACTGACCTGGAAGATACCTTTTGTTCCATACTAATTTGTAAGGAATACCAGAAGCCACTCACCTTTAACTAGCAGGGCTAACAATATACCTTTACAGTCTTGCCTCAGGGCTATGTCAATTCTGTTCTCTGCCATAATACAATCTTCAGAGATTAGGGTGATGACATTCCTCTAAACATCACACTGGTCCGATACATTGATGACATTGTGCTGACTGGATCACATGAGCAGAAACTAGGAAGTACTTCAGATGCTGTATTAGTCAGGGTCAAACTAGGAGACGGAAATAGGGAGTCACAGATATAAGAAACAGCCACTGCTCCTAGGTCAAGATCTGACCTTATTTTAGAGGACATGGTCATAGGTAACTAGAAAAGCTGCCAAAAAAGTCATTCATGGGAGAGTGCCTACTTGGTGACACTCTGCTGCAAAACCATCTGAATGTTACCAAAGGAGGCTGCTGGTCACTGGGTGTGATGGCCGCTGGGTACCGCAGGAGCTAGGCATCAGAGAAGGCTTTCTCAGTAGGACCCACATGTTGGCAAAACTGAATGCTGCAGGAACCCATGGTACAGAAACCATGAACTGCAGACATCTGGCAAGAAGAGCACACCAGAACTAAGATGAGAAGCCCACCTTTTCCCAGTATTTCTCCAGCAGCTTCTGCTGACAAACCTTAACAGTGTTTTAGGTGGCAAAGTAGAATTGTCAAGGCTCTGTCGAGAATTGGGGAACACGTCTCAGATTTTTATCCTCCTTGCAAACTAACAAGTTAGACTGCCATAGTTTCATGGATACTGCCAGAAAACAAGAGAGGTCAGGCTCAGATTCAAAGATGATGATGATGTATATCATGGCAAACAGAATGAGCTTTACATTAGCATTGGTTCTCCTTGCCTCCCAGATCCCATGGGAATGACAGAGAAGCCCAGGTAGATGGTGTGCATGGTAGGGTTGTATCACAGCTGAGGACTCTGACCTTCAGGGACTCTAAATCTTTCAGAAGTGAGCAAACCTGCCTAACCTTTTCCCTATTATCTTTAAAAAAAAAACTTTAAATTCCGGGATACATGTGCAGAACGTGCAGGTTTGTTACGTAGGTATACAGGTGCCATGGTGGTTTGCTGCACCTATCAGTCTGTCATCTAGGTTTTAAGCCCCACATGCATTAGGTATTTGTCCTAATGCTCTCCGTTCCCTTGCCCTCCGCCCCTCAACAGGCCCTGGTGTGTGTTATTCCCCTCCCTGTGTCCATGTGTTCTCATTGTTCAATTTCCATTTACAAGTGAGAACATTTGATGTTTGCTTTTCTGTTCCTGTGTTCATTTGCTGGGGATGAGGGCTTCCAGCTTCATCCGTGTGACCGCAAAGGACATGATCTCATTCTTTCTGATCTCATGTCAAAGGACATACTCACACTGCATAGTATTCCACGGTGTATATGTACCACGTTTTCTTTGTCCAGTCTACCATTCATAGGCATTTGGGTTGGTTCCATGTCTTTGCTATTGTAAATAGTGCTGCAATAAATATACGTGTGTATGTGTCTTTGTAGTAGAATGATTTATAATCCTTTGGGTATATACCCAGTAATGGGATTGCTTGGCCAAATGGTATTTCTGTTTCTAGATCCTTGAGGAATCCCCACACTGTCTTCCACAATGGTTGAACTAATTTACATTCGCAACAACAATGTAAAAGCATTCCTATTTCTCCACATCCTCACCAGCATCTACTGTTTCTTGACTTTTTAATAATTGCCATTCTGACTGAGATGGTATCTCACTGTGGTTTTCATTTGTATGTCTCTAATGATCAGTGATGTTGGGCTTTTTTTCATGCATTTGTTGGTCACATAAACATCTTCTTTTGAGAAGTGTGTGTTCATAGCCTTTGCCCATCCTCATGGACAGAAAGAATCAATGTTGTGAAAATGATCATACTGCCCAAAGTAATTTATAGATTCAATATTATTCCCATCAAACTAGTATTGACATTCTTCAATACTAGTGACATGCTTCACAGAATTAGAAAAAACTACTTTAAATTTCATATGGAACCAAAAAAGAGCTCGTATAACCAAGACAATCCTAAGCAAAAATAACAAAGCTGGAGGCATCATGCTACCTGACTTCAAACTATACCACAAGTTACCAAAACAACACAGACATGTGAGAGACCCAGGGAGACTCATCTCCCTGCAATCTTCACCCCTTGTTTCTGCTTGATCTTGGCTTCTGGGATATTTTTCCATGAGTATGTCATATCTTTAGCCACTCCAGTTAATCTGCCTGACAAAGGCTGCAGATGGGGGGAATCTCCAATTTATCTTATAAAGCATTTAATAAAGGCTACCATCTCCAGGACCCCAAGCAGCAGGATCAGGCTAATCTATGGGAGACCCGACCAGTTGAACAAATCTGATCAACCATCTGGGCTTACCTTAGAAAGCTAGGTGCCTTGCTTTCTAAGTATTTGCATTGATTTTTCTGCTTGGCCGGCGGCATTGATTCAGATATAGCAAGATGTATTAGCAATTACACAGACTCCATCTTGGCCCGTAAGAAGGAAATCTAAGGTAATGGTATCATTCTCAGTAACCCTGGGTGGTGAGGTGAGGCTGGCCTGGGTGCA
Organism: Plecturocebus donacophilus; assembly: GCA_004027715.1. NCBI lineage: Eukaryota > Metazoa > Chordata > Mammalia > Primates > Pitheciidae > Plecturocebus > Plecturocebus donacophilus. The sequence continues at coordinate 41,630 of PVKP010009252.1, read as the reverse complement.
TTTCAGGGCCACGGTAGTGTTTCTTTAACTATGTAAAAAACACATACAAGGCTTTCTTCTCTTAGGAAAAATACAAATTACTATATTTGAGGGAAAGAGGATAAGTTAATATGTGGCTTCCACATAAGAACTTCAGCCCCAGGGCAAACATGGTACTTCTGGAAAGAAAGCATTGTTTGCCAGGTGCTGTGGCTCATATCTATAATCCTAGCATTTTGGGAGGCAGAGGAGGAAGAATCACTTGAGCTTAGGAGTTTGCGACCAGCCTTGGCAACATGGCGAAACTCCATCACTACCAAAAATATCAAAAAATTAGCCTGGCATGGTGGAGCATGCCAGGTCCCAGCTACCTGGCAACCGGAGGTGGGAGCATGGTTTGAGCCAAGGAGGCTGAGGTTGCAGTGAGCCAAGATCACACCACTGCCTTCCACTCTCTGCTGCACTCTGGCTTTGGGCAACAAAGCCAGACCCTTTCTCAAAATAAAATAAAATAAAATAGAAATAAAAAAAAGAGAGAGAGAAAAGAAAAGAGAAAAAGAAAGAGAAAGCACTGTTTACAATTTGGAGATTCACCGAGTGGAACCTATATCCGTTCCATTGGAGGACACAGGTTGACAGTGCCTCTCTATGAATGAATGTGCTGGCTGGCTGGCATTAATAATTAATATGCCAGTAATCCAGTCAACGTTAGGATTCCCAAGTGGGCAGAGCAGCTTCTATAACAGCCTGAACTCGCTACAGAGCCTTCTCTTGTGCTGTTCCCCACTTAAAATAGGCAGGCGGTCAGGCTATGGGGAATTTTCTAGCTGCAGGGAAATAGCTGGCACAAACGTGGTAGATGTTACCTTCAAAATCCAAAAGCCCTAACAAGCAGTGTGCATTTTTCATTGTAGATGGAACAGGTGCAGCCACTTGTCTTTCACCTTGGAGCAAATATCTCAACATTCTCCACATCACTGAACCACCAGAAATTTCACTGACGTGGCTGTCCCTTAGTTGTTTTGGAGTTTCTTTCACTTTGCATATGTCTTCCTAAGGTATTCTAAACTACCTGCTACCTCCTGCTTAAACAGATCCAATAAGCATAATGCCATCAATGTAATGGATTATCATGATGCTTTCTGGGATGTCAGAGCAATTACAATCTCTGATGACTATGTTAGAGCAGAAAGCAATATTGACATTGCCCTGAGGCGAGACTGTAAAGGTATACTGTTAGCCCTGCCAGATAAAGGCGAGTGGCTTCTGGTATTCCTTACAAATTGGTATGGAACAAAAGGTATCTTGCAGGTCAGTAGCTGCTTGCCAAGTTCCAGGAGCTGTATTTACTTGTTCCAATATGATGCTACAGTGAAAGAACAGCTGCAATTGCATGAGTAATTTTAGAATCACTCATATGCATTCTCCAAGATGGATCAGACTTCTGCATATTCCAAACTGGTGAACTAGATTAGGGTGTAATAGGTGCTTTTTTGAAATCTTTTAGGATGGTATGAATCTCTGCAGTTCCCTGTGGGGGGGCAGACTGCTTCTGGCTTATTATCTTGAGGAGAAGGTTCAGGGTCTTCCACATACTGCTTCCTGCCATAATGACCCTCATTTCTTTGATCATAGAGCCAATGTAGGATTCTGCCAGTTTCCACATGTCTATTTCCATGATACATTGAGGCACTAGAGATATAATGAACATATGTGTCTATGGATAAATTGAGTCCAATGAGAGCTGCACCTGAGGCAAGACTTCATCTGTCACCTGCCCACAGAAAGCCCCCACTTTGACTGGGAAAGCCACAGAAACACTGTCCTCAAGATTGGTGTCAATTCAGAACCAGAGTCTAGTGATTTCTCTGTTCACAATTTCTTATAAGTGTTCATGGATATAAGTGTTAGCTAGGTTCTCAGAGGTAAAAAATGGCTTATGAAGAGTTGATTGTACTTAGAGGCTGATAAAGACTTTCAAGAGAAAAGAAGACTGCTGGTATGGTTTATTTCTCCTGATTGGACCCAACCTAATAATGCAAGGACATAGAGTTTATGCCATAAAAACATGCTGGGAAGAGCTTAGAGGAAGGTGCAAACTACTCCACCCATGGAAGGCAAGATGGGAGTAATGAGAGTGGGAGAAGGGAGAGTTAGAATTGGGGAAAGAGAGAACTCTACTGGAGGAACCATCGGTCACTAGCTCCAGGTCAAGCCATCCTGGAGTTTCTCCGGCTGAGAAGTTGGGTTGACTGTTCTTCCCAACACCTCCTGGTGAGCCTTCCGTGGAGGACATGCTCTAATGTGGCCTCATGGTCCCCACCCCCCATGATCATACCCTTATGTAATTCCCTTGTGTGGACAAGGCTTATGACTTGCTTCTCACCAACAGCATATGACAAAGGTGATGACATGTATGTGATATGCATTTGTGATTACCTTACATTAGTTCTAGTAGCTACCTTGCTTGAGTCTATCTCTCCCTTGCAGTCATTTGGAGAATTTCATGTGTTAAGACACTATGGGTGACCTCTAGAAGCTGAGATTGACCTCTGACCACAGCTTGCAAGAAACTGAAGTCCTCAGTCTATAATCACAAGGAATTGAATTCTGCCAACAACCTGACCAAGCTTGAGAGTAGATCCTTCCCCAGCCGAGCCTCAGATGAGACCACAGCCCCAACACCTTGATTGTAGCTTTGCAGGACCCTGAGCCAACAACCCAGCTAAACCATGCTTAGGCTCCTGACCCACAGAAACTATGAACAAATAATTGTTTTAAACCATCATGCTTGTGGCAATATTGTTACACATCAATAGATAATTAACACAGCTTTCCGTCAAAGCTGCTTACATATAATCCACCAGTCACAATGTCTGCTCATGCCCGCAGGTGCCCAATCCAAATTGCCTGGTTAAATGCCTGCTGTCTTTGCAAAGAACCAAGACACCTGTAGGACCCCCTGCTCCATCAGTCATAGGAGAGGTCATTGGTACCCACTGAGGCTTTGGTTGGAAGAACCTCCAGTTTCAGCATTTGGGAGGGACTTTGGTGAGACTGACGGCGCTGAGGCCCACGGTATTACAGATATATCTAGCATACATGGTCCCAGTGCAAAAACTAGTGTGGGTCACCTCCAACATGCAATGCAAGGTTCCCTTTCTTTTCCCTGTGAGCAGAGAAATTGGTATGGCTAAGCCAGGGCACGGTTCTTTACAAACGTGAGAACAATATACAAGCTCATCAAAGAAAAGAGGCTGTCACCTTACTCCCTTATGAAATACAGTTTTTATTTTATTTATTTATTTACTTTTTTCCTGAGACAGAGTCTCACTCTGTGGCCAAGGCTGGAGTGCAGTGGCATGATTTTGACTCACTGCAACCTCTACTTCCCAGGTTCAAGCAATTCTCCTGCCTCAGGCTACTGAGTAGCTGGGATTACAGGTGCACGCCACCATGCCCAGCTAATTTTTGCATTTTAAGTAGAGATGGGGTTTCACCATGTTGACCAGGATGGAGGAAAGGCATTTTTTATATTCCAGATGGCATCCAGAGGTTCCCAAGACATCCTGACTTGGTGAACCTGCCTGTTAGCAGCCAGCAGTCTGGTTTTGAAACTCAGATGAAAGACTTGAGCCCAGGCCAAGCTCACAGCTCCCCAGAGCCCACCCTTTTCTTCTGTTCCTTTCCTCCTGCCTCTTTCTCTGTCCCTCTCTTTCCCAAAATCCCCTCTGAGATCCTCATTTAGTCCAGCCCAAGGGTGGCTGTGTCAAGGGTAGAATTTCATTGCAACAGCATTTCTCAGACTAGCTGGAGCCAATCAAAGTTGGGATTTGACCAGTGACCTTTGACCACAGGAACAATGACTGCCCCCTCCTCCAACATTCTCCACAGCCCCGAGCAATGTTTTGTCATCACGGGTATAGATTCACCGCTGACAGCATGACCAGTTGTTGGCATTTATTCTGCACAGATCGTATATGTTAGGGCTTTGAGAAATTTTTAAAGCCATTTTTCTTCTCCTTCTGATATTTATTTCACCTGAATGGAATGTTAGAGAATGCTGCTACATCTGGAACTGGACATCGTTAGTGACAAAAGGAAACACACAGAGTTGGGATTTTCTTGAATACTAAGCGGGACTGTTAGCTTCCTTCTCACCCTTCCCAGCTGAGCCAGGCATCGATGTAGCACCGCTTTAGTCAATAAAGCAGAGTTCACTGAAGCACCAGTTTCTGGTAGAGTCCATACTTACCCCTTCCTCCTCGGGGCTCCAGGGTTACTATCATATGCCCTTTACATAACTGACTACAGCATTCACCATCTTCAGGGAGCATGGGAAAGAGAGAGGCTTCTTATCAAAAAAGATAAGGGATCCGTGAAAACCATCCTCCAGGTGGTACCATATCACACGGACCCCCTGGTCCTCCAAGCGCTTCTTATAGAGCAAGCTGTCATCACGGAGTATGTCATTCTCACAGCTCACCAGGAAGGCCTCAGGAAGCTGAGCGATGACCTCATCATCTGCTAGCAGGGGACAAACTTCTACATCCAGCATATGTTTGGTTTCTAGACAGGCAGCTTCATTAAAAGGGCCCGGAGACCAGGGTTGGAAGCCTCTTTTCTTAAATTTCTTGGGGACGTTGTCAGGGCTAAGCCACTTCTCATATTTCCTCCAGACATCCGGGGGTACACAACTGCCATTCAAAATGGCATTGCGCCAGGAGCGGTCAATGGCCAGATAGTCACACACAGCGGTCACCATGAACTTCTGGGAAAGGAACGGGACGTTTTGGTTCTGCTGAAAGGATGGTAACTGCAAACATAATACCTGGACAACCGGATAGATCAGAACCTGAGCCTGGATCCGGGGAAGATCTGATCTGCCCACCAGGGCCTGGGTGATGGCGGCCACCACTGCGCCTCCGATGCTTTCTCCGCAGACTACAACCCTGGAGGGGTCCACCCCATAGGTTTCCAGGGCCTTCAGGAAGTAAATGGAGGCGTTCAGGCAGTCGTGGAAAATGGCAGGGGAATGGTGATCAGGAACCTTGCGGTACCTAAAAAGAAAGCAGGGAGTGACGATGGGCCAGTGTGGAGTGTGGCCAGGAGCTGTTTCAACGGAATCCTCAACCCTCCTTACAAGACCGTGTCTAAGTAAATCCTCTGAATAACCCTATGGAGTAAGGGTTTTATCCGCATTGTCTTCCCATGAGCATGTGAAGCACCTGCCTAGACTCACACGGGCCAGGATTTTCTACTCCAAGCCTGTGCTCTGTCTGCTTCCTGTAAACTCCCTGTGAGATGACGCAACTTTGCTCTCATTGAAGCTATTTGCTTTGGGAGCAATACAACCAGCGATGGCTGAAAAAAAGGCAAATGAAACCACTGCCAGTCCCACTGCATGTCGGTAGAGAAAGGGGGAGAGAACGCTAAAGTCAAGGGGATTTACTTTCAGGCAGATTTTTTTTTTTTTTTTGAGATGGAGTCTCGCTCTGTCGCCAGGCTGGAATGCAATGGCGTGATCTCGGCTCACCACGACCTCCGCCTCCCGGGTTCAAGCAATACTCCCGCCTCAGCCTCCCTAGTAGCTGGGACTACAGCCGCACACCATCACGTCCAGCTAATTTTTTTGTATTTTTAGTAGAGAAGGGATTTCACCACGTTGGCTAGGGTGGTCTCAATCTCTTGACCTTGTGATCTGCCCGCCTCGGTCTCCCAAAGTGCTGGAATTCCAGGCATGAGCCACCGCGCCTGGCCAGAATTTTTTAAATCAAAAATCTAATTAAAAACTTGGCCGGGCAAACATGGGGGCTCACACCTGTAGTCCCAGCTACTCGGGAGGCTGGGGCAGGAGGACTGCTTGAGCTCAGAAGGTTGAGGCTGTAGTGCGCTGTGATTGTACCACTGCACTCCAGTGTGGGGGGCAAGAGGGGCTGGAACTGTTCTGAAGGTGCCATGCAGAGAATGGAAAGCTAGCCTGGAGACACACAGCTCATGCTGCGGAAGACCCAGGTGCCAGTGGCTGGTGAAGAACACTAGGAAGTTGGTCATAAATATCCTAAGGTTTGGTTTCCGAAGTATGTCTCCTCAAAGAAAGTCAAGGACAAAGAAAAGGAATTTTAAAATGAGCTTTTAAGGCCAGGCACAGTGGCTCACGCCTGTAATCCTAGCACTTTGGGAGGCCGAGGTGGGCAGATCACAAGGTCAGGAGTTTGAGACCAGCCTGGCCAACATGGTGAAAACCCATCTCTACTAAAAATACAAAAATTAGCCAGGCGTGGTGGCACACGCCTGTGATCCCAGCTACTCAGGAGGCTGAGGCAGGAGAATCACTTGAACCTGGGAGGCAGAGGTTGAGGTGAGCCAAGATTGTGCCATTACACTCCCGCCTGGGCAACAGAGCAAGACTCCATCTTAAAAAAAAAAAAAAAAAAAAGGATTAGCAGTGGCTCACACCTGTAATCCCAGCACTTTGGGAGGCCGAGGCGGGTGGATCACCTGAGGTCAAGAGTTCAAGACTAGCCTGACCAACATGGTGAACCCTCGTCTCTACTAAAAATACGAAAATTAGCTGGGCGTGGTGGCAGACACCTGTAATCCCAGCTACTTGGGAGGCTGAGGCAGGAGAATTGCTTGAACCCAAAAGGCAGAGGTTGCAGTGAGCCAAGACAGCGCCATGCACTCCAGCCTGGGCAACAACACGAGACTCTGACTTAACAACAACAAAAAAAGCTTTTAAAAACAGACACAACCTAACTAATGAATAAATTAAAATTAAGATAATAGAAAGGAAAGAATAAAAAGTAGAAACAGTTTGGCTTAACTGATTGGAGCAGAGAGTTTAAACAATTGTTCTCTTAAATTTTAAGTTGAGGTTGTTGCTAATCATCTGTTTTGTTCTTACAATCTATCATTGAAAACATCAAGGTTGGGCACGGTGGCTCATACCTGTAATCCCAGCACTTTGGGAGGCCAAGGTGGGTGGATCACCTGAGGTCAGGAGTTCGAGACCAGCCTGGTCAACATGGTGAAACTCTGTCTCTACTAAAAATGAAAAACTAGCTGGGTATGGTGGTGGGAGCCTGTAGTCCCAGGTACTCAAGGGGCTGAGCAGGAGAATTGCTTGAACCCAAGAGGCGGAGGTTGCAGTGAAGGAGATTGCGCCACTGTGCTCCAGCCTGGGCAACAGAGCAAGACTCCATCTCAAAAAAAAAAAAAGAAAAGAAAGAAAAGGAAACATAGAATAGGTATATTCTAATTATTGCATTAAATTTGGAAAACGCTCATAAGGAAAAATGACACTTTAGGAGCTTTTAACTTAGAACAATAAAATTATTTTTTTCTGAGTAGAAAAAAATGATATACGAGCCCCACCATATAAAATAAACAAATGCGGCTGTTCTGGTTTTGCCCAAGGGTAAGGAACCTAAGCCCTCACTCTTTCTCTTTCTTCTTTGATCTCCATAGTGATCTCTAAGACATCACAGGGAACCCTAGGGTTCAAGGGAAACAGTTTGAAAACCACTGCCTTCTATTAGACCTTAAATTTTGTTTCCTTTAAAAGTTACTTTAAAGCTTCATCTTTCAGAATAGAGTTTGGTTGACTGTAACATAATTTAGTGCCCATCTAGGAAACATTGCCCAATAATATTATTGCCCATTTCCTGGTGAATATATTGATAAATCTATCCATGTTGGGCCGGGTGCAATGGCTCATGTCTGTTATCCCAGGACTTTGGGAGGTCAAGGCAGGTGGATTACCTAAGTTTGAGTTTCAGACCAGCTTGACCAACATGGAGAAACTCCATCTCTACTAAAAATACAAAATTAGCCGGTCGTGGTGGTGCACACCTGTAATCCCAGCTACTCGGGAGGCTGAGGCAAGAGAATCGCTTGAACCCGGGAGGAGGCGGAGGTTGCAGTGAGCCGAGATAGCGCCATTGCACTCCAGCCTGGGCGACAAGAGGGAAACTCCGCCTCAAAACATAATAATAACTTAAAAAAACTATCCATGTTATCAAGACAGGTTCTCACTAAAGCTCAGGCAAAACACATGCTTCTTAGAGGGTCCTTGCAGGGAGGTGGTCCCTGCACCTGGCAGCCATGAGCACAAACCTCAGCTTTCATTTTTCCCTTTCTAGAAGTGAATACTCCTCAGCAACTGTTGAATACACAGCTCCAACGTGATGAAGGGGATAACAAATATGAGGTTCTTTCTGTCAGCAAAATCTCTGACCTGCCAGAAAGAGGCAGAAATTCTCCTGTGCCTCCCTGCCCTCCTCTCTTGCTCACTGTGATGGACTGAATGTGTGTGTCCCCCCCAAAATTCCCATGTTGAAATCCTACACTGCAACGTGAGGGTGTTAGGAAGTGGGGCCTTAGGAAAGTGACCGGGCCATGAGGGTGCAGCCCTCGTGAACAGGATTAGTGCCCTTTCCAAGGAGGCTTTAGAGAGCTCTGTGGCCTCTCCTTCTGCCATGTTCGGATACAAGGAGAAGCTGGCAGTCTACAGCCTGGAAAAGGGTCTTCACCAGAACCTGACCATGCTGGCACCCTGATCCTGGACATCCAGCCTCCAAAACTATGAGAAATCAATGTGTTGTTTAAGCTGCCCCATCTATGATAATTTGGAATAGCAGCCCAAATTAAGAAACTCATCCCGAGGTGAAGGCTTCATAGAACCAAAGGTCAAAAGATCCATCTTCTCCAAGAGCTCGGGTAGGGAGTCCCATCCAGGCTTTAGACATCTTCCTTCCTTCAGTGTCTCTCAGGGAGTCTCCTCCCAGCTACTGTCCCCCTGCAGCGTCCTTGAAGCCCTTATCTGTGCATGCCGCTCCATCAGCCGCTCTATCAAAACTGCCCTGGCCCATGCACCAGGTCTTTCTAAGTACCTGGGATGATGGTATCCTAAGCAATTTCCTACAAGGTATTAAGGCAGGTGCTTATTGATACCTTTATGTGCTACCTGTTCAAGGGATCTTTTTATTATCACAAAGGCCTTTGGTGACATAGACTGTAATGGTGGAATTTCAGACACAATGACAAGCCACCTGGGAGGTATGCTGATGAAGAGTAGAAAGTGCTGCCTTCCTCAGTCTCATCAGGGAGGACCAGAGATGCTAAGCGACTTTATTTAAGCCACACAGCTATTCTGTCTACCAAAGCCTAGGGGCAGCTACTGTTTGAGGAGGTTCATTGTAGAGGTAGAATCTGAAAAGGCAGATTTCAATTTCTTTCACTGGCCTTCTCTAAACTCTTTCCCAGTGATGTGAGATCCCTTGGGCCTAGAACCAGAATCCTAGTGAGTAGCCCCTACTGCCCCTCCATCCACTCTAAAGATGCCCCCATCTCCCTTTTGTTTTTACTGGACCAGAGTTGTATCTTAAGACACTCTCGGCACTAGTCTGTGCAGGACCAGAAGTTTCGATTTTAACAATGCAATGAGCACCTACAGACCCATCACCCCAAACAACAGCCAGAAAACGACCTTCACCTTCACCAACCCCACCACCATCCCATTTCGCTTCTCCCCCAACTCAATGAAGGGTTACCCTGAATCCTGTTTCTATCATTTTTTTCTTTCTATGTTACATTGTCTTATTGTGTCTATGTGGATTCCTCAAAAGTATTTTTTTGGTTTTAATGTTTTTACCTTTGCAAAATGAGTATCAGGCTTTATGTAATGTTTTGAAAATTTTTCACTTAGTTTCATATTACTAAGATTCATTTGCAATATGGTATCATCTTTCTAGTTCATTTATTTAAATGGCTGTGTAACATTCCACAATATCTTCGTAGTTATGGAATGGAGTACTCGCCATACTGCGGTTTATTCGGCATGCCCCTGCTCACGGGCCTGCATGTTGTTTCCAGGCTTTTGCTCTTTTGAGCACTCCTGCGCCTGTCTCTGTGGATGCATGCCCAAGAGGTGCCTCTTGGGAGTTAAGGTGTCTCTGATCCACAAGTCACCCACGAACTTACCCTATCTCCTCTCACCCCTGTGAAACCCACCAGCTGTCTCCAGCAACTCACCCAATCATCAGAAGTACAGAGTCAGTCCCCCGGGCCAGATGATTGCACAGGCCATGGTAAAAATCTGCAAGACAAACACAGTCAGAGTAGCAGCCCATGAGTAAGGCCCAGACCCTCTCGCCGCAGCCCCCATGAAGAGCCAGCTGACCATCTTGGTGTGGGCTGTGGCTTCCTCTCTGTTTCTGCTCTTGCCACCTCTGAAGTGACTCTGGCTCGCTTTGCCTGGGCAGAGACAATAAGTCAGGCCAAATCAGACAACTGTCCCCAACCTCCTGAATTTTGGGGCTCAAATGCACCTTGGGGCTCACTTTCTGCAACATTTATTTTACAGAGGAGGAAACCAGGAACCTGGAATTCTTAGTGATCTGAAGTGGATGAAACCAAGGGACGTTAGGCATGCCTGCCCTGGGGTATTAACGGTAACTATATATTGATATTGATCAGGAAATAAACAGTGCTTGGAGTGGGCATTTCTATTAGTAGAGTGGTGCATATGAAGTCTCAGAAGCAGGTCCGTTAATACGAGGACATAGAATTTACTGGCACAGTGGTGGGCACAGAATCAGTGCCAAATACACTTCTTTCTAATTGAGTCATTCTCAACTTCAGCCATATAGAGAGATACTGGGGGGGTTTTGCAAGTCCTCTGGCCCAGGTTAAACCTCAAACCAAATGGATCCGATTCTCTAGGGTGGAAGCTCAGGCATTAGGATTCTCTAAATCATACCGGCTAATTCCAGTGTTTGGGGAGGTTGCCGAGGTGGGTGCATGCTTCATTAATGCTCTTTGAGGAAGGTGACAACGGTTCTGAGTGGAGCCAGAGGCACAGAGGGGGCTGAATTGAGTCGGGGCCCCTAAGGCGAAGTTTCCATACTAGTAGGTCTCAGTCCTGGCTGCACATTGCAGTCATCTGATGAGCTGTTTAAAAATACTGGTGCCCTGGCTCACGCCTGTAATCCTAGCACTTTGGGAGGCTGAGGCAGGCAGATCATGAGGTCAGGAGTTTGAGACAAGCCTGGTCAATATGGTGAAACCCCGTCTTTACTAAAAATACAAAAATTAGCCCTGCGTGGTGGCAGGTGCCTGTAATCCCAGCTACCTACTTGGGAGACTGAGGCAAAAGGATCGCTTGAACCCAGGAGACAGAGGTTGCAGTGAGCCGAGATGGTGCCACTGCACTCCAGCCTGGAAGACTGAGCGAGACTCTGTCTCAAAAAGAAAAATAAATAAAGAAATCACAATTGATGCCAAAAAATTGCATGAGGAACAAAATATCAAAATTTTACATAGGCTTGGCTGGGTGCAGTGGCTCACATCTGTAATCCCAGCACTTCAGGAGGCCAAGGCAAGAGAATCACTTGAGTCCATGAGTTTGAGACCAGACTGGGCAATACAGCAAGACTCCATCTCTATAAAAATAATTAGGCCAGGCACAGTGGCTCACTCCTGTAATCCCAACACTTTGGAAGGCCAAAGTGGGGGGATCACTTGAGCCCAGGAGTTCAAGACGAGCCTGGGAAACACAGGGAGACCCCACCTTTACAAATAATTTAAAAATTAGCCAGGCATGGTGGCACATGTCTGTGGTGCCAGCTACTCAGGAGGCTGAGGCAGGAGGGTCATCTGAGCCCAGGAGGTTGAGGCTGTAGTGAGCCATAACTGCATCACTGCACTCCAGCCTGGACAACAGTGTGAGACCCTGTCTCAAAATAAACAAACAAACAAATCAGTAAATAATTACCTGGTGGTGGCAGTGCATGCCTACGGTCCCAGCTGCTTGGGGGGCTGAAGTAGGAAGATCACTTGAGCCCAGGAGTTGGAAGTTGCAGTGAGCTGTGATCACGCCACTGCACTCTAGCCTGGGTGACAGAGCAAGACCCTTCCTTAAAATATATATATATATACAGGCTTCTGCTTTTTGCTACTCACTTGCTCTGCCCTGTTTGGCCCTGCTTGTACATACAGTTTGACATTTGGTTCATCGTAATTGTTTGGCATTAATATTTAGTTTTTTCAAACATTGCATTAAAATATTACCTATCTTAATGAATGAATGTTTTGGCATCCTTTCAATCTGGAGCCTGAAGTAAGTGCCTCCCTCTAGCCCCGGCCCTCACTTAGAAGGCTCTTCTCCGGCTTCCGCGGGGCAAGATCCTCCTCATCCATTGGGCCTGAGCTCAAATCTGACTTCTCTGATGAGAAGAGCTAAATCGGAATGATGCTGTGAGCCATTCTCCATGCCACCTGTGTTATCAGGATCTGCAGTAGCTTCAGTGTCCAGCTCCCTCCGGGAACTGTCAGGTCCATGAGGCCAGGAACTGGGTTCTGTTCCCATGACAACAGATCCAGCTAGAGAATGGCCATCGTCACTTTCACCACCAGGTGGCAGCACGCCCTAATCTCGGGGAAGGTATGTACCAGGAGAAGCCCGCCTTTTCCTATGGGCAAATTTTTCTCCCGTGTGTCCGTCCGTACATCCATATCCATTTGTTCATTCGCAAGCCCATCCTTTCATCCACTTATTCCCCCATCCATCCATCTATTCATTCGTGCATTCATTCATTCAATTCAAAACATGAAAACAACAGGCACTGGGGATCCAGCAACGAACAAAACTTCCTGCAGTCTTCATTTTTAGTGGGGGAGTCAAGTTCTAAATAAGGAAAGCCGCGAAGGAACAAAATGACTGTGTCAAGTGCCCACAGAAAATTAACAGGGATGAAGCTGGGAGTGGAGAAAGCGGTGCAGGGCAGGGTAGCAGCGTCAGTAGGAAGAGTTCCTCGATACGATGTCCAGGGAAGTGGAGACAGGACTAACACAGGATGCTTGCAGGAGAATAGAAAATTCTAGGCTGGCTGCGGTGGCTCACACCTGTAATCCCAGCACTTTGGGAGGCCAAGGCAGGCGGATCATCTGAGGTCAGGAGTTCAAGACCAGCCTGGCCAACACAGCGAAACCCCATCTCTACTAAAAATACAAAAATTAGCCCAGCGTGGTAGCACGTGCCTGTAATCCCAGCTAGCACAAGCATCGCTTGAATCCAGGAGGTGGTGTTGAAGTGAGCCAAGATCGCACCACTGCACTCCAGCCTGGATGACGGAGTAAGATGAAAGAAAAAAGAGAATAGGAAAAGAAAAGAAGAAAAGAAAAGCAATTCCAGGCAGCAGTTTCACATAGTGAGCAAAAGGAAACTTGAAATAGCTGCAGAAGCTAGAGACTGATTGGCCCTTGAAAAGCCAGGGTGTGGACCAAGCTGGCTAAGACTGACTAGACCCATCATGGCACTGGATTGCACCCAAGTCTCTCCTGGGACCTCCTTCTATGCTCATCAACACACTAAACACACACCCACCAGGACCATGACAGTTCTGAAACGCCCATATTTGGGTACAAATGGGTGCTACCACAGTTCCGAGAAAACGTCACCTTTTTCCAGGAATTGTCATGAATATTCCACTCCTGGGTGAAAGAAACCTTAAGAGGTAGCAGCCCCAAACCCCCCTGCGCATGTCTCTCTTGAGTCCACCTGCACTCTTGACTATATGCTTTTCCCTTTGCAAAAACTCTTCATACTTTCACTATTTTCTACCCGTCTTTGAATTCATTCTCACAGTGGTGTCAAGAACCTGAACATTAGCGAGGGTTGACGTCCCATCGGTGTTTGGGGACCTCCCCCAGCTCACCTGTATCATCTTTGTGGTGACCCAGCCAGGAACACCATCACCCCCATTTTAGAACCACTGGCAATCGGTAAGTCCCACTCCAACCTGGTTCTCTGGAATTACTGCTACTTCCTTCCTTGTTTCTGGGTGCTGACTACAGTCTGCCTCCCCACTACTCCCTCAAGCTGGAAAACCCAATTCATCCTGACGGGTGACAAGCAGAGATGGAAAATTTTCCACCTACACAGAGTAGCTTTCTTTTGGAGACAGACTTTCTCTGTTACCCAGGCTGGAGTGCAGTGGTGTAATCTCGGTTCACTGTAATCCACACCTCCCGGGCTCAAACGGTCCTCCTGAGTAGCTGGGACTGCAGGCATGCACCACCTCATGCCCACCTGACTTTTGTACGTTTTGTAGAGAAGGGGTTTCACCAGGTCGCCAGGGCTGGTCTTGAAGTCCTCAGCTCAAGCAGTCCACCTGTCTCAGCCTCCCGAAGTGCTGGGATTCCAGGCATAAGCTACCAGGCCCAGCCTTACGCTGAGTAGTTTTGAGGCACGTGGTCCTCCCTGACATGAGCCTCATGAGGGTGGTAGGGTAGAAAGCATAGCAGACAGTGGCTGGATGGTTTCCAAGGAGCACTGTGACTTTTTCCTGGAAAGGGGCTTCTGTTTTCCCAAGGGCCCAGCTGTGCCAAGACACTGACCCTGGTTGGGTCACTGTTGTGATTTTCTCTTCTCATGATTCTTCCTCCTACTTCACACGAAAGCTTAGTGAACTCTTTACACACGGCAGGATAGGCCCCTTAGATACTGTTCACTGGAATGCCAAGGGGTCCCTTCAAGGTCCCTGTTTTGGGCCACACTCAATCATCTCTACCCCCAAGTCTCATCTGTGGTAAATGTTCGGATGGATATCGGCAAGCTTGCCTTTCTTGACCTTCCCATTCCCAAAGCCCCAGAGACCACGGATGCCTGGGCAACACTGAGACTCTCGGGATGCCTGGACGCTGAGGCAGCCAGCCAAGGAAACTGGGGCGCCTGTCTCCCGGGCATGGCCATGGAGCTGGCCGATCACAGGGGACACTTCATAAAAATGCCAGGACCAGTCCATCTACGAGGGAACCATCCTGTTATTTTTCCCTTCTCTCTCAAGCCATGCCAAGGACAAGTTGAGACCATGGGTAACTCTCTTTCTATCTCTGCCAACTCCCCTTTGGGACACATTCTTAAAAACTGGAATAATTTTAAACTTGATGGGCTCAGAAAAAACTCAATTCTTTCTATAACAGCATTTGGCCCCAACGCAAGTTGGAAAATAGGATGCAATAGCCAGAGAATGAAACCCTAAATTATAATACCACTTGCAATTAGGATTTGTTTTATAAATGCCAGGAGAAAAGGACTGAAATACCACAAATATAGGCCTTCATGGCTTTTTATCAGAACCAATCTTTTTTTTTTTTTTTTTTTTGAGATGGAATCTCACTCTTGTTGCCCAGGCTGGAGTGCAGTGCTGCGATCTCAGCTCACCGCAACCTCAGCCTCCCGGGTTCAAGCGATTCTCCTGCCTCAAGTTCCCTAGTAGCTGGGATGACAGGCATGCACCACCATGCCTGGCCAATTTTTGTATTTTTAGTAGAGACGGGGTTTCTCCATGTTGGTCAGGCTGGTCTCTAACTCTCGGCCTCAGGTGATCTGCCCGCTTCGGCCTCCCAAAGTGCTGGGATTACAAGCGTGAGCCACTGTGCCCGGCCAATCAGAACCCTTTATTAGCCAGCCAGTGCCCAACATCAGGAGAAAATTACAGAAATTGCCTATGGGACTCCAAATGCCTGTTAATCAAATGCTTGATGTGGCTTTTGGGATATTCAATAATAGGGACAGGGCTGAAGAGGCTGAAAAGACCCAGCATGGCAAACAATGGGATGAAGAGCAGGCCCAAATGACAGCAGTCATTGTCACAGTGTAAGCAGTGCCCTGCAAAATCAGTATCCAGAGGGAGGCTTCAGCCATGGGCCAAACGGGCCTCACAGCAAACCTGCAGGCAACGGTTGCTGCTTCACGTGTGAAAAGCCAGGACGCTGGGGCAAGGGCTGCCCAGCCAGGGAGGCTGCCAAGACCCTGTCCTCACTGCACGTGGCTGGGCCACTGGAAAAGGGATTGCCGGAGCTCCGAAGGGAGAGGAGGACACCCGATGCCATAGTGACCCCAACCGAGAACTGAAGAGGCCCAGGGCTCGGGGCAGCTCCCACCAGATCACGGTCATCACAGCTGAGGAGCCTCAGTGACTCTCGACATGGCCGGTAAGAATATTAATTTCTGTTTTTTCTTTTTTTTTTTTTTTTTGAGAACTAGTTTTGCTCTTGTCACCCAGGCTGGAGTGCAATGGCGCAGTCTTGGCTCACTGCAACCTCCACCTCCCAGGTTCAAGCAATTCTCCCGCCTCATTCTCCAGAGTAGCTGGGACTACAGGCACGCACCACCAAACCTGGCTAATTTTGTATTTTTAGTAGAGACGGGGTTTCTCCATGTTGGCCAGGCTGATCTCGAACTCCCGACCTCAGTTGGTCTGCCAGCCTCGGCCTCCCAAAGTACTGGGATGACAGGCGTGAGCCACCATATACAGCTGAATATTAACTTCTTAATTGACTCAGGGGCCAGTTAGTATCCCCTAAACAGCTACGCTGGGCCCTTGTCCTCCGATAGCTACAGTGTCACAGGTGTTGATGGCACCCCAAAATCAAAGTGCTTTACTTTACCCCTGAGCTGCAGGCTAGGACACTATATAGTAACTCATGAGTTTCTAGTTATGCCAGAATGTCCCATTCGTTTATTGGGATGGGACTATCTAACTATCCCAATAAACGAATCCGCTTTGAGTGTATCAGGCCCCAGAAAGCTCTCCTTATTAGCAATGCTTGTTATTTCTAAACCAGCCTCAGAAAAGCAGGAGACCCCCACACACACCGAAGTAAGGTCTCAAGTAGACCCACAAGTATGAAACCGAGAAATCAGAAACCCTTGGCAAAGCAATACGTGCTTAGTCGGTGATCATCTCTTTAAAAGACAGAAATAATCCCCCACACAAGTATCAGTATCCTCTCAAATCAGAGGCCAGGCAAGGACTGCAACCTCTAACTGAGAAGCTGTTAAAACATGGCCTCCTGGTCCCAGGTTGATCTCCTTGTAATACTCCTGTCCTCCCTGTCCAAAATCCAAAGTG
Organism: Plecturocebus donacophilus; assembly: GCA_004027715.1. Taxonomy (NCBI): domain Eukaryota; kingdom Metazoa; phylum Chordata; class Mammalia; order Primates; family Pitheciidae; genus Plecturocebus; species Plecturocebus donacophilus. The sequence continues at coordinate 24,732 of PVKP010009252.1, read as the reverse complement.
AGAATCCTGTCTAGTTCAAGACATACAAGCCATTGGCCAAGTGCGGTGGCTCACACCTGTCATCCCAGCACTTTGGGAGGCCGAGGCAGGTGGATCACCTGAGGTCTGAAGTTCGAGACCAGCTTGGTCAACATGGCCAAACCCCCATCTCTACTAAAAATACAAAGAAATTAGCTGGGCAGGGTGGCAGGTGCCTGTAATCTCAGCTACTCAGGAGGCTGAGGCAGGAGAATCGCTTGAACCCAGGGGGGAGGTTGCGGTGAGCCCAGATCGCGCCATTGCACTCCATACTGGGCAACAAGAGCAAAACTCTGTCTCAAAAAAAAAAAAAAAAAAGGACTTATAAGCCATTAATGAGACCATAATTCCCTTACATCCTATAGTGCCAAATCCTTATGCCATATTTACCCAAATACTGGGAGACACCAACTGGTTTATGGTATTAGATCTTATGGATGATTTCTTTTGTGTCTCTTTGCAGCTGACTCTCATTATTTGTTTGTTTTTGAGTGGACCAATTCTGGAACTACTACTATTTACCACCAGCACACCTGGACAGTACTGCCTCTGGGCTTAGGGGATGGCACTCACGCGTAATGTCCTGGCGCGAGAATTAAGGGCACTAGAGCTAGAAACGGGGGGATACTCTAATATGTGGATGTTATTCTTGTATGTAGTCCCACTAAAGAGGACTCAGAGAATGTCATTCAGGTCCTAAACTTTCTGGGAGAAAGAGGATATAGGTTCTCTTCATCCAAGGCCCAGATTTCTAAACCTGAAATAAAATACCCAGGGCACATCCTAAGCCCAGGGAACCAGATCTTGTCCATCAAATGAAAGGAGGCGACCTTGAAGGTAGGACCTCCACAAAGAAGCAACTTAGAACTTTCCTGGCTATGCCAAGATTTTACAGGATTTGGATCCCAGGATTTAAGCTCATTACTAAGCCATTGTACAATCCCCTAAGAGGACCAGAGCATAAACCACTCGGAGGGGTTTGTGCGGCAACAAACCATACTGTCGTTCTTATATTAACAATTCAAGGTTAGCGGAACTGCAGGTTCAAAGTTTTACCAGCAGGCTATCTGCCTATATCATTTCTTTTCTTTTATTTATTTATTTATTTATTTTTAAAGATGGGTTTTCACCATTTTGGTCAGGCTGGTCCTGAACTCCTGACCTCAGGTGATCCGCCCGCCTTGGCCTCCAAAGTGCTTGGATTACAGGCATGAGCCACCACGCCCGGCTCTTTCTTTTTCTTTCTTTCTTTCTTTTTTTTTTTTTAATGGAGTTTCGCTCTCGTTGCCCAGGCTGGAGTACAATGGCACGATCTCAGCTCATCACAACCTCCACCTCCCAGGTTCAAGCGATTCTCCTGCCTCAGCCTCCCAAGTAGCTGGGATTACAGGCATGAGCCATGATGCTCCGCTAATTTTTTTATATTTTTAGTAGCAATCAGGTTTCTCCATGTTGATCAGGCTGGTCTCTAACTCCTGACTAGGTGATTCACCCACCTCAGCCTTCCAAAGTGCTGGGATTACAGGCGTGAGCCACCACGCCCGGCCAGCTGTATCCTTTCAATTACCTCACTGCTGAAACCACCTAGGATTCCATCCAGGGATGCCGACCAAGAGTGACATGAGTCCTACCTTTCCTGGGACCTTTAATAGCTGTCTTATTACTTCCAATCTTGGGTCCTTCCTTGTTTAATCTTCTTCTAAAGTTTATGTCTTCTGTTAGATTGGCGCAAATAGTTTTCGCCTTTTATGGCAAAAAAGGCAATTACTTTTGCACTAACCTAATAGATTGCAACAGTTCCATGTCAAAAGGATGGTCCTGCAGGATTCCAAATAATTCCTGCCTCGGATTCAGATCCTCCTGATGACTCACCCTTGAGACCCGTACAGTAGGCATCCAGAGATTGCCAAGCCCACACTAGGCGGGGCCGACACCCCAATCAGCAGGAAATAGATACTGAAGACTGACCTCCTCCCTCGTCAACCCCTAAGTATAAGAGATGGAAATCTCTAAGGGAAAAAAATGAGATAGGAATTATATAGGGTGGTAGCAGAAGAAAGAAAATTCCAGGGAGCAGTTTCACACAACTAGCAAAAGAAAACTGTTGAAATAGCTGCAGAAGGCCGGGCGCAGTGGCTCACGCCTGTAATCCCAGCACTTTGGGAGGCCGAGGCGGGTGGATCACAAGGTCAAGAGATCGAGACCATCCTGGCCAACATGGTAAAACCCCGTCTCTACTAAAAATACAAAAATTAGCTGGGCATGGTGGTGCGTGCCTGTAGTTTCAGCTACTGGGGAGGCTGAGGCAGGAGAATCGCTTGAACCTGAGCGGCGGAGGTTGCAGTGAGCCAAGATCATGTCACTGCACTCCAGCCTGGGTGACAGAGCAAGACTCCATCTCAAAGAAAAAGAAAAGAAAAGAAATAGCTGCAGAAGCTAATAAAACCCTGAAAAGCCAGGGTGTGGACTAAGTAGGCTAAGACCGACTGGAGCCAACATGGCACTAGATTGAACCTGGGTTTCTCCTAGGACCTCCTATGTGTTCATTAGCACATTATGCACACATCCACCAGCACCAGAACAGTTATGGGGATACCCATATTTGGTGTACAAATGGGTGGCATCGTAGTTTGAGAAAACTTCACCTTTTTCCAAGAAGTTTCATGAATATTCCACCTTTTAGTTAAAGAAACACATAAAGTTAGCAGTCCCAACCCCCCTTGCACGTCTCTCTTGAGTCCACCCCCTCTTTTCTTCAGTGTGTGCTTTTCCCTTTGTAACAAATCTCTGTATTTTCACTATTTTCTGACTCGTCCTTGAATTCATTCTCATGACGGTGTCAAAAGCAGGGACACCAGCCGGGGTTGAGGTCCCACTGGCCTTTGGGGACCTCCCCCCATCCACTGGTATCAAGGCCACTCGGGGGAAGGACAGTTGAGATACAACTGAAAGAGCCAGGGTGGTCAGCCATGCAGTGTCAGGGTGGGAAGAATGTCCTTTGAAGCCAAGGAAACAGCAGGTGGAGCATGGTGGTGGGAAGGAGCTGAAGTGTCTGCAGCGGATCGATGCCGAGCGGGACTGCAGCTGAGTGAAGCGGTGAGGGACATCCTGGCCAACATGGTGAAACCCCATCTCTATTAAAAAGAAAAAAATTAGCCGGGCACGGGCCTGTAGTCCCAGCTACTTGGGAGGCTGAGGCAGGAGAATCGCTTGAACCTGGGAGGTAGAGGTTGCGGTGAGCCGAGATTACGCCATTGCACTATTCCTTCCAGCCTGGGTGACAGATCGAGATTCCACCTCAAAAAAAAAAAAAATCCTTCTGGGTGGGGACCAGATGTGAGGAGCGAGAGGTGAACCAGGGAGACCGGTGGCTGGGAGGCTGGGTGCAAGGGGACAGGCAAGCAAGGATGGGTCCTGGGTCATGGCGACGCTGCAGAGCTAGAGGGAAATACATGGATTTGGGATCACTAATATGAGACAGGATAAGCCAATGACTGTGAGCAGAAAGGGGAGAGAGTGTCAACAGCCTCTGTGACAGCCCCACCATGACACTGCTGTCCCCAGCTTGACCGAGACTATCATATTATAGAAAGGAAAAGGTTTCCCATGCAGGCTGCCACACCGTCTACTGACCTGAGCTCAAAGCCCTTAGTCTGGGCTATCAACCTTATAAAAATTCCAACAACTGATTCCTTTGAGCTACTGCAGAAGGGTTCTTATGGGAGGCATGAGCTGGGCTACACATGCATATGAGGCCCGTCCTCTACAAAGCCACAGGGAAGTCCCTTACCCAGGCTCCCAAATACTGCGCCCCCTCCATGATAGAAGATGATGCCCCGCCGGAGTCTGCTGGATGCTGCCTTGGGCTGGAACAGCCTCACAGGTATCGTCCCAAAACGCAGGTCAGTCACCGCAAGTTCAGGGTCCTTTTTAATTCTCATGCTATCATGTAAAAAACGGACAAATTTGGGCATGGAGCAAATTCCCAGCTTCTCGAGTATACTCCCCTGTTGGAAGTCATAAAAGAAAGCCAGGCATTAGGAGAGGTTAGAATCCGGATGGTAGATTCCCCGACACTTAGAATTGTTAGGACGTTTTCACGGTTTCTCACCTGCCTCCTTTACCATCAGGAATCAATGGGCTCTGGATTGTGTCCAGGTAGGGGGCTGCATTTTCCAACTTTTCTTCCCAAAGGCTTTTGATTGAATAATGGTGTGAATTTGCCAAAGGATAACCTAGTTTGGGGCTGAGTGGGAAGAAGCCACTGACTTAGCAATGCCAATTGTCCAAGGCAACTGACTGGCAACCTCTCTCTCTATAGCTCTGTGCTGGCCCCTCTCCAGCCTCGGATGCAAATATAGTTCCTCACCTGCATCAACACATTCTTCTTTCAGGTTATATAGTTCCTCACCTGCATCAACACATTCTTCTTTCAGGTTAGGAAGGATTCCTAACCGAGTCCATGTTCAACTAAAAAGAGCAACGTGATTCATTAGGGATGTCTGTTGTGGGCTCAGCTCAAGGGAATAATGTGTTTTTAAATGAACATGGCCACTCTAATTATAAACAAGTCAACATCTGAATGTTTCATGAAATATAGTTACAAGGTGTCATATTTCATGTGCTAAGTACATTTCAGTCATTCTGGATAATCTCTCCCACAGACTTCACATTTGGAGAGTGTCTTTGTGATAAGGAAAATAGCAAGGGATGGTAAGGATGAAAAGCATAAGAACAGCTGATACTTATTAGACATTTACAGCGTGCTATGCTGCCCCAAGTGGCTTGGATCACTGACTTGATTAAACTTCTCAGTAACCTTTCTAAGTCAAGCACAATTACCAGCTCCATTTTACAAATCGGGAAATTAGGGCACGCCAAGGTCAAGTTCCTTGCCCAGGGTTGTTCAACAAGTGTGATGCAAATTCTGTGTTCTCAACTACTAAACGAGAACAAGCTTGGGTTTTGGAGCCTAGCCTATCCAAGCTCAAGTCTGAACCCAACTCCAGTGAACTGAAAAGCCTTGGGCACTACTGTCTCTGAGCTTCAATTTCCCTTGTTTACAAAAACAGAAGCATGGTGTGTATGGTCCAAAGATGAGGTGTGAGGATGGGGTCTGACCACCTCGATAGAGTGTCTCCCCAGTGGGTCCTGATCAGTGTAAGCCCTACCCTTTCTCTTGCTTGCACCCACTGGGTCTTGTCCGAGGTCCCACAGACTACCCCAATTGGTTCCCTCCATGAAGAGGTTCCCTGAAAGGAACTCCAAGCAAAATAATGATTTCCCTGCTTTGGTTGGAGGAGAACAAGTTGATGTGCAAGGTGGAGGTCGCCTGCTTTTTCCATTACCTGACTCACATCTGAAAACCCCAGACCTCTATGCTGTGCCAGCATGAACCTTCATCTGCTCAGCTATGAGCTCCCTGAGGTCATGGCACCTGTTGTTGGGACAGGCTGACTCCAGCTCTAATCTCCGAAGCTGTTTGCCCTGTTCACCTACACCCTAAGGCCTTCTCCACACCTCCCTTTGTTTCCTGGAAGCCTTTCTTACCTGTCCAGCAGGTGGTTGGACACCAAACTGACTTTCATATCCAGGCTCCAGAGTCATGTTCATGTGGGGCCATTTTCCTCCCTTGAGCCTAGGAGTTCAAGACCAGCCTGGACAATATGGAGAAACTACATCTCTACAAAAAATAAATATCTGAGGTCCAGAATTTTAGATAGCTGTTGAAACTCCTTGACAAATATTGCATCATTTGCCCTTTAAAAGAAAAGCTATACGGGCCGGGTGCAGTGGCTCACATCTGTAATCCTAACAGCTTGGGAGGCCAAGGCAGGCGGATCTCTTGAGCCCAGGAGTTCAAGACCAGCCTGGGCAACATGGCGAAACCCCATCTTTACAAAAAAATACAAAAAAAAGTTACCTGGGCCTGGTGGCAGGTGCCTATACTACTAGCTACTCAGGACGTTGAGGTGGGAGGATCACCTGGGCCCCGGAGGTCGAGGCTGCAGTAAGCCATGATTGTGCCACTGCACTTCAGACTGGTTGGTGACAGACTGAGACCTTGTCTCAAAAAACCAAAAAAAAAAAAGAAAGAAAGAAAGAAAAGAAAAAGAAAACCAAGAGTGTTTGTTAGATTACTCTTTATATATTCTAGTAAGGCTGAAATCATTTATAGCAACTTTTAAATCTATAATAACTTCAAGAAATGCTACATCTTTGCCTTCAGGGACTCGATAAGCATACTATGAATAATCGACTTTTACTGAGCCTTTCTAAGCGCCTAGCACTGTGCTGTGCATTTCTGATGCTTTTTTCATTTAATCCCCACATCACCCTCTAAAACGCCTCCCCTGGGCTGTGCACCGTGGTTCATGCCTATAATCCTAGCACTTTGGGAGGCCACAGCAAGAGGATTGCTTGAATCCAGGAGTTTAAGATTAGCCTTGGCAACATAGCAAGACCCCATCTGTACAAATATCAAAACATTAGCCAGGCGTGATGTGATGGTGCACGCCTGTGGTCCCAGCTACATGGGAGGCCGCGGTGGGAGGATCACTTGAGCCCAGGAGGTGGAGGCTGCGTGAGCTGTGTTTACACCACTGCACTCCAGCCTGGGTGACAGAGTGAGACTGTCTCAGAAAAACAAAAAGTCGCTTTTCAGAGAAGAAAATAAAGGCACAAAATCATGAGTCCACAAAGCGAGTAAGTGAAGGCTTCAGGGCTCAGACCCAGGGTAGTCTGATACCAAAACAAAGCTCTTAATTTCCCGGCTGTAGACTCTTTTTAGCTTTTTCCTTGTTTTCCCCAAACTTCTTGTTCTGTGATGTCTATCTGTCCTCTGGAACTGAATGAACATTCACTACTGGATGTCTTCATCTTCATCATCGTGACCCTATGATGGGCAGTGTGCCCCAGGGGACCTGGGGCTGGAGGGATCAAGAGAGGATGTCACAAGCCAAATCCACCCTTTCAGCCGCTGCAGACCCATCTCAGAGTCTCCTGTGAGCAGCCCATGGCCGCTGTCGCCGTAGACGCTTAGCTTGTGGGCTACTTCGGAGGAGAAACACCGAGGGTTAGAAAAATCTGATGTCTCTGGGCCACCTGAACATCTTAGACCCTTGTTTTAAATCCTGGGGCCCTAACCGAGCCAGTAATTCCATATGGATTGCAGCCACAGGCTTGAATCAGCCTAATTTCAGGCTGATTCCGCTCTCCAAATGAGAGAGACAAGAGTACTTCCTACGACCTCAGCCTGCCGCGAGTCAGTAGCATTTCTGCCATTGCAAACTGAACTCGTTCATTTCTGTAAATTTCCCCATGGGTAACAAACATTCTCTAAAAGACAATTTCAAGACAAGATCGCTTGAGCCTAGGAGTTCTAGACCAGCCCAGGGCTGAGATGGAAAGGATCTCTTGAGCCCAGGAGGTTAAGGCTGCATTGAGCCACGGTCACACCAGTGCATTCCAGCCTGGCAACAGAGCAAGAGCCTGTCTCAATGAAAGACAATTTCTCTTCTAGAGAATGTTAGTTACCCATGGGGAACAATTCTGGCAGCACGGAAACGTATTTTATGAACTCACTAAACATCTCTAAACACATGAATCCTCCCAGATGAGGAAACTGAGACACAGGGTAAGTAAATGGTGCGGGACGGCACAGCGAGTGAATGGCAGAGCTGGGACACACCCACACACACTGAGGCAGTCTGGCTGAGTCTCTGTTCCTTATCCCTAAGCCCTGCTGTCAGTTAAGCTTGGCCTCCCCGTCCCCTCCACAGCTGGCCTGTCATCGGCAGGAGCTGTTTGACTCCACCCGGAGTTGTGACTCGGAGTTAACTCAGGTTACCTGCCACAAGCAAGATGTCAAAGCATTGTTTTCAAATCCACTGCAACTCCGCACGTGGGCTGGGCCACGCCAAACCCCCAACCCCCAATCCTGGCTCAGAGCCTGGCTGGCTCGGCCACTCAGAAATGCTGCGTAAATTCGTGTATGACTGTATCAACAAACAGCCAGCACCTACCAGATGCCAGGCACTGTGAGTGGGACTGGGCTTACAGGGATTAACAAGGAGAAAACACCTGCGAGGCAGGTACGGTGGCTCACCCGTGTAATTCCTACACTTTGGGATGCCAAGGTGGGCAGATTGCTTGAGCCCAGGAGTTCTGGACCAGTCTGGACAACAGAGCAAAACCCTGTCTCTACCGAAAGTGCAAAAATTACCCAGGCACGGTGGTGAACACCTGTAGTCCCAGCTAGCTACTCGGGAGGCTGAGATGGAAAGGATCGCTTGAGCCCAGGAGGTTAAGGCTGCGCTGAGCCATGATTGCACCACTGCATTCCAGCCTGGGCAACAGAGCAAGACCCTGTCTCAATAAAATAAAATAATAGAAACAACCTGTAGCCAAGTCACTGCCCCAAGGGTGAAGAATGGTGTGGCTGAAGGCGGTGCAGGGCCTTGTCAGGTCACAAGCCCGTGGAAGGCAGGGACTAGGTCTGAAATTGGTTTTGAATTCTCAGGAAAGAGCTCAGTGATTGGCACTCAGTAAATGTTTGATACTGAAGAAAGAAAGGAAGAGGGAGAGCAGGAAAGAGGAAGGAAGAAAGGAACAAAAGGAGGGAGAGAGGGAGGGAGGGAGGGAAGGAAGGAGATAGGGAAGAAGGGAGAAAATGAAGGAAACAGAAGGAAGGAAGAAGGAAGGAGGGAGGGAGAGAAAAAAAGGAAGGAAGGGAGGGAGAGAAGAGAAGGAAGGAAGGGAGGCTGGCTATGGGCAGGGGGAAGGAACAGAGAGGGGAGAGAGGGAAACAGAACAGCAGATACAGAAGAGACAAGTGTATGCTGAGGCTGTCTGAAGAGAGAGAGAAGGGAAAGAGGAAGAAGAGGGTAAGGCACCGAGAACAGGAGAAACAGCCCCAGGTTATGATACGGCCTGAGAGTCAACTCACCAAAGTGAGCAGATACAGGAATATGCAATGCAGGGCTCTCAACTTGGCGCGCTGCTGCATGGTGGCGGGGACGTCCGCGGTGAGGAAGTGCTCAAAGACAGCCCAGACGAAGGCTCCCAGGAAAAGGACAGGCAATGCCGAGAGCAGCAGCAGCCACGGGACAGCCATGTTCCTGCGGCCTCAAGGAGCTGCTGCCCCAGGGAGCTTGCCTGAGAGCCTGCGTGGAGGGGACCTGGCTGAGTTATACCTCCGCCCCTCCGCCCCACTCTCTCTGGGCTAAGCCTGGCACAGTGGCCTGACCTGGCTTCTCAGAGTAAGCACAAACGGGCCAGTGGGGAGCTAGAAGAACCTGTTTCCCTAAGCAATGTGGGGACCCAGGAAAACCAGTTCTGCCCATCACGGGGAGTCTTGGGAGGTGGGCTTCCCAACGACCGTCAGGAAGATCAGGCTCAAATGGGCATCTGTCTCAGCTCCTGGGAACCCTGGAAAGAGATTTCACGTGGGTTGAATAGGCCTCCAGGGCCTGATCCTTCAACTGTTAGAGGAGATTCGGGCAGCTTTCTTCGTCAGAGTGTGCCTAGGGTGAGCGCAGCACATCCCGGCTCCCTAGCTGGCTGCCCTAACCCCTGTTTTGTTTTGTTTTTAAAATAAGGTCTCACTCTGTCACCACCTCTGTACCCTCTGGGCCTCTGGCTGGACCAGCGCAAAGGCTGGTGTGTTTTCTGGTAGCGATGATCTTCTGCAGTCCTGGGAGCAGGAGGGAGGAATGTCATTGCAGGCAAAACTAGGCTCTATCCAGCCTCACCTTCCCCCTCGACAAATGGCACCCAGGGCTGGGGTGGGGACAGTTTTTATCCACATCACTTTCTTCTAAGAGAGAAAGAAATGATCAGAACCATTTTGGGGAATAGGCTTTGAGCCTGAAAATGTTAGACATTTTAATTTGACAAACACTTGTGTTGTGCTGACCACGTGAGTCCCTTTCTGAGTCCTTATTTCATTTTTTTGAGGCAGAGTCTTGCTCTTGTTGCCCAGGCTGGAGTGCAATGGTGCAATCTCCGCTCACTGCAACCTCTGCTTCCCGGGTTCAAGCAATTCTCCTGCCTCAGCCCCCCGAGTAGCTGGGACTACAGGCGCCCGCCCCCACGTCGGGCTAATTTTTTGCATTTTTAGTACAGACAGGATTTCACCGTGTTAGCCAGGATGGTCTCCAACTCCTGACTTCGTAATACCCAGACCTTGGCCTCCCAAAGTGCTGGGATTACAGACGTGAGCCACTGCAACCCGGCCCCTAAGTTCTTTTGTGAATACTGACTCCTCAGGCACTATAATGATCTCCACCTGACAGATGAGGAAACCGAGATGCTGACAGCAGAGAACTCATCTAGGGCCATGGAGCTAATAAATGGGAGAGGTGGGGTTTAAGTCTGGCAGACTCAGGTCTGAGATGAACCTCTTAACCACTCGGCTACTCTGTGCCTCCCCTGTGGCCTGGATTGGAGCATTAAATTGGGGTTAGGGCCAGGCACGGTGGCTCACACCTATAATCCCATCACTTTGGGAGGTCAAGGGGGGCAGATTGCTTGAGCTCAGGAGTTCAAGACCAGCCTGGGCAACATGGCGAAACCCCATCTCAACCAAAAAATACAAACATAAGCTCGAGGTGGTGACGCACACTTGTAGTCCCAGCTACTCAGAAGGCTGAGGTGGGAGGATTGTGTGAGCCTGGGAGGCGGAGGCTGCAGTGAGCTGAGATTGCAGCACTGCGCTCCAGCCTGGGTGACAGAGTGACACCTTGTTTCAAAACAAAACAAAACAAAAGTAGGGTTAGGGCAGCTAGCTAGGGAGCTGGGATGAGATGTGCTGTGCTCACCCTAACCACACCCTGATGAGGAAGCTGGCCAAGGCCCATCTTACTGTTGAGGGATCAACAGTAAGATGGTATTTCCTTACATGTATAATTTCTCTTTTTTTTTTTTTGGACCTCTACGTATTTTGCCTTTTCCTGTTGGTGCCTATGCTTCGTCGGCAAAGGGTCCTGGAGAGGCACCGCAGAAGAGAAGGGTTCTGTTCCAGGTTTCAGGTGCTCACACAGCGGGATCCTGCAGCACCGAAAGCTTCGACAGCGCCCAACATCCGCGTGTGGGAAGGAAAGTCTCACATCAGGAATTCCGAACTTCCACGGGGTACTGGAGTGAGAAGGGCTTGCCTCGCAAGAAGTAAAGAGGGCTCAAAAGAGTACACAAACTCGGCCGGGCGCGGTGGCTCACGCCTGTAATCCAAGCACTTTGTGAGGGCGAGGCAGGTGGACCACTTGAGGTCAGGAGTTCGAGACCAGCCTGGCCAACGTGGTGAAACCCTGTCTCTACTAAAATACAAAAATTAGCTGGGCATGGTGGCAGGCACCTGTGATCCCAGCTACTCGGGAGGCTGAGGCAGGAGAATGGCTTGAACCCAGGTGGCGAAGGTTGCAGTGAGCCGAGATGGAGCCACTGCACTCCAGCCTGGATGACAGAGCGAGACTCAGTCTCAAAAAAAAAAAAAAATAGAGAAATTATACATGTAAGGAAATACCACTACCCCTACCACTATCCCTGGGGCTGAAATAGCGCACCCAAGAAAGTTCCCACCCATAGGGCTGAGACCCAGCTCCTGTTCGAAAGGGCGTGGTGTGACTCACTGTACTGACCGAGAATTTGCTCTACTGCTACACCAGTGGGACTCGCTGGTGTCTTCCCCCAACACACACACTCAACAAATTTGCTGAAAATCTGCCCTCTTGGGTGCTAGGGAAAGCCATTCATTCACAGGGAGGTGTTTTGCTGGAGGCCACTCTGAAGTGAAACCACCCAAGGGGACTGGAAGGGAAAGTTACTGACCTCCAAGTGCCACAGGAGCTTGGAACTAGAAGGCAGGTCCCCTTTATAATGCCGATTGCTTATGTTTTTAGTTTAGGGTTTTTTTTGTTTTTGTTTTTTACAGAAAATGAAAGTTATAGAAGAGGCTTTACCCCAGTGAGTATATGCATGGCAGATTTTTATGTCATTGTATCTTTGTAAGATTTTACTTAGGTTTGTCTTAAGGGGTTACAAGATTCACTATTCTGGTTAGGTGTAATTATCTTTTTAAAACTCACAACAAATAATATAATTTTTGGTTTCTTAAGCATGTTTATGGATACTTCCGAAGATCCCACACTCTGGAGGAGCTCGGCCTAGAGAAGCACATAGCTCAATTATTACCCCCAGAGCATGTTTGAAAACAGTAGAACAATTAGCCTGCAGTTAGTGGAGGCTAATAGTTGGGTGTGAGATAAACAGAGGTACAGAGCTTAACAGAGAGATCAGGAAAGGAGAAAGTCAAAGACAGCGGTGTAGAAATCGCTGCATTCTCTGGGTGACTGCACACATGTCCAAGGCTGCACCACCTGAGGTGTGACATTAGAAGCTGCACACTGCAAAGGAAACACACTTGACTGAAATAGTTTATCCACATCATTAAACAAACAAAGAAGGTCTGAACACAGGGGCTCATGCCTGTAATCCCAGCACTTTGGGAGACTGAGTTAGGTAGATCACTTGGGGTCAGGAGTTCAAGACCAGCTTGGTCAATATGATGAAAGCTTGCCTCTACTAAAAATATAAAAATTAGCCGGGTGTGGTGGTGCGTGCCTGTAGTCCTAGCTACTTGGGAGGCTGAGGCAGGAGAATCACGTGAACCCAGGAGGCCGTGGCTATGCTGGAGTCTCGGTGAATCTGCTGTGATTCTGGGGGCTGCCTAATTGATGAATCATTTATTGCTCAATTAAACTGCTTTAAATTTAATTCTGCTCAAGTTTTTCTTTTATCAGGTCTGACCGATGGATAGACAGACAAACTTGACTTACGGAGGCTGTGCCTTTCTGGAATTCGAAACTGGAGACACAGCAAGTACAGCTGAGCGGGGTAGGGGTTGAACAATGTTCCAAAACAGAGACCGGAGGGGAAAAACAGCACAAGGTGCTCTGGGTGGCGGATCCCCTCCCTGCACACAGCACACAGCCAGCTCACCGCAGAATTACTGTTTTGTCATTCACAGCAAAAATCCAGCCTGCAATGTCCACAACCTTAGAAGGAGCAGGAGGGAGAAAGGAGAGACGGCCAACATTTCTCAGCACTTTGCTGTGTTTGCATCCCCAGGAAGCCCCAAGCTATCTGGGGAGGATGGGGTGAGGCCGGTCCCCAACCAGAACACCCATGGCCTCAGCAGGCCATGGAAATCCCCACCCTGAGAGCCGTCCCCACCCATCCCATTCCCTAGGCCACAGGCGGCGCCCCTAGGCTGTAAATTAGCCCAGCCGACCCAGGCCTGGGAGCAGATCCCTTGGGGCACTCCCGGCTAGCCAAGAATTCCAAGAATGCAAGGGGGAAGCCCTTGAGAAAACAGGCCACATGACCTGATATTTGGGCCAAAGCAGCATTTCCATCCCAGGCCTGGGAGGACTCACCCCGGGAGGCTGGGTTTGTCTTCCTGCGGAAGAAACCCAGGCAGGCAGGGGCAAGGGCCAAGGTACTCATCCACTTCCCCCCAGCCTCCCGGAGCGTTGGCTGGTAAACAGCTGAGCAAGGTGCAGCCTCAGGACTTCCCTGAGGTGTGAGCTTCCCTTGGGAGGCAGGGAGCCAGCGGTGAAGGGGCAGTTTCATCTCAGGCGGAAATTTGGTTGGGTTTCAAATTTAAAGAAAGGTCCTCGGTCAGGATCCTGACATCTATTTCATGACCAGGCAGCATTTTCCAGCACCAGTCTAAGCATCAGGAAACATGAAGGAGTAGTGGCAAAATGGACACTCTACCCATTTTACAGGCCAGGAAACCAAGGTAGGAAGAAATGAAGTGACTTGCCCATGGGCACGCAGCAGGTGAGTGGCAGAACTGGACTTTAAACCAAGGGAGGGCACCCCAGAGGCTGTGTCTGGTCACTGTGAGGTTTGCCTTCCGTTTAACTAACAGGGTTAAAAATGACCTCACGGCTGGGTGCAGTGGCTCACACCTGTAATCCCAGCACTTTGGGAGGCTGAGGCGGGAGGATCACAAGGTCAAGAGATCGAGACCAGCCTGGCCAACGTGGGGACAACACGTCTCTACTAAAAACACACAAAAAAATTAGCCGGGTGTGGTGGTGTGTGCCTGTAATCCCAGCTACTTGGGAGGCTGAGGCAGGAGAACAGCTTGAACCCAGGATACGGAGTTTGCAGTGAGCCGAGATTCTGCCACTGCACTCCAGCCTGGTGAAAGAGCAAGACTCTGCTCCCCTCCTGCCCGCCAAAAAAAAATGACATCACAGAGATGGAGTCATTCGCACCATTTCCCACGAGGCAGCCTGTGATTAGCCGGGGTCCTGTCTTAACTGTGACAAAACAGATCTCGAGGCTGGGTTATCTAATGTCCACTTGTGCCCCTGCAGGAGGCCAGAACTGTGTGGTGACATTACTTTAAGTTCTCACTGCCCCGCAAGGGGCACTTAAGGGGTGCCAAGCCTCCCTCTGAGAGCCCTACCCCCGACTATATATATATATATATTTTTTGAGACAGAGTTTCGTTCTTGTTGCCCAGGCTGGAGTGCAATGGGGTGATCTCAGCTCACCACAACCTCTGCCCTGCTGGGTTCAAGCGATTCTCCTGCCTATACCTCCCAAGTAGCTGGGATCACAAGCATGCGCCACCACGCCTGGCTAATTTTGTATTTTTAGTAAAGACGTGGTTTCTCCACGTTGGTCAGGCTGGTCTCAAGCTCCCGACCTCAGGAGATCCACCCGCCTCGGCCTCCCAAAGTGCTGGATTACAGGCGTGAGTCTCCGCGCCGGGCTGCCCCCGACTCTTATCGAGGCCTTACACACCCCCGATGTAGGCATTTCAGCTGTCCCCATTTCACAGGTGTGGAAGCCAAGGCCCAGGGGCATGAAGAACTATGCTCCAGGTGAGGCGTCCTTCAAGTGAAGAAGGAGGAATATCCATGTCCTATTGATGCGGAACAAATTATCACAAACTTGGTGGCTTAAAATGACATAATGCGGCTGGGCGCATTTGCGGTTTTGTTGATGAGCCTGAGTAGGCAATGGGTCCAAAAAATAGAATGAATAAGAACTAGTATTTGACAGCACAGCAGTGTGACTATACTCAGTAATCATTTAATGGCCTGGTGCGGTGGCTCATGCCTGTAATCCCAACACTTCAGGAGGAGTTTGAGATCAGCCTGAGCAACATAGGGAGACCCCATTTCTAAAGAAAAAATTATAATAATTTAATTGTACATTGAAAAATAACTAAAGGTATCATTGGATTGTTTATAACACAAAGGATAAATGCTTAAGTTTATAGATCCCTGTTTACCCTGATGTGATTATTAGACTGGATGCCTATATCAAAATATCTCAGGTGTACGTATCTACACTGGCTATGTACCCACAAAAGTGAAAAAGTAAAAAAGATAAAAGCAACACAAGACGTCCAACAAGTACCCAGGGCACCATCGCCTCGGGTGGGGGGCTCCTGCTTACCCCCAGTAGAGCTGAAAGCACAGAAAGCCACTTCCTTGAGACGCCTGTATAGCCTAAAAGTTCAAGTGTTTGGGACAGAGAAACCTGGGTGGTTTTCTCACCTCCACAATTTCCTCCAATAAAACTTCCTCAATTCCCCTAACCCTGCCCTTGGCAGATCCCCCACTTACCTGCCACTCACTGTGTCCTTTCCTGTGGTCAGTGATTTCTGTCTGTCCCCCTACCTGGATGTGAGGGAGAAGGGCAGGGTCTACAACTACTCTTATGGATGTCATACCCCTGCATCTGGTGTAGCGCCCCTGTGGGACTTTTCTCTTTCTTTGTAACAGCGTTATTTAGATGTAATTCACATACTGTACAAATGTACCATATGGGGCCATTGCAGTGGCTCAGGCCTGCAGTCCCAGCACTTTGGGAGGCCAAGGCAGATGGATTGCTTGAGCCTAGGAGTTTAAAACCAGCCTGGGCAACATAGGGAGACCCTGTCTCCAAAAAAAAAAAAATACAAAAACTTGTTGGATGTGGTGGCGAGAGGCTGTGATCCCAGCTACTCAGGAGAGTGAGGTGGGAGGATCATAAGGTGGGAGGCAAAGGCTGCAGTGAGCCATGAGTGCACTCCAGCCTAGGTGGTAAAACAAGATCTTGTCTCAAAAAAAAAGAAAACAACTAAGTGTACAACTTAATGGTTTTTAGTATATTTATAGAGTGGTACAACCATCACTGCAATCAATTTAAAACATTTGCTGGGCGCGGTGGCTCACATCTGTAATCCCAGCACTTTGGGAGGCCGAGGCGGGTGGATCTTCTGAGGTTGGGAGTTCAAGACCAGCCTGACCAACATGGAGAAACCCCATCTCTACTAAAAATACAGAATTAGCCGGCCGTGCTGGCACATGCCTGTAATCCCAGCTATTCAGGAGGCTGAGGCAGGAGAATCGCTTGAACCCAGGAGGCGGAGGTTTCGGTGAGCCAAGATCGTGCCTTTGCACTCCAGCCTGAGCAACAAGAGCGAAACTCCATCTCCAAAAGAAACTTTTTAGACCACTTTTATCATCTCCCCTCTTAAATTCTGCCCCCATTAGCAGTCACCCCCCTTTCCCCTCCCCCATCCCCTGGTAACCGCTAACCTGATGTCTGTTTCTGTGGAGCCGCCTGTTTTGGACATTCCATAGAAAAGGAACAGACAATGTGTGCTTTTTGTGACTGGCTTTTTCACTTACGTTTCAAGGCTTATGCAGGTCACAGCATGTACAGCATATTCCATTCCTTTTCATTGCCAAATAATATAGCACCGTATGGACTTGCCACATTTTATGCATCTGTTCATTAATCTGTGGACATTTGTGTTGTTTTCTTTGTTGGCGATTATGAATAACACAACTATTAAAGCAGCATCCATGTGCAAGGTTTTTGTTTTGTTTTGTTTTCTGAGATGGAATTTGGCTTTTGTTGCCTAGGCTGGAGTGCAATGATGTGATCTCGGCTCACTGCAACCTACATCTTCCACTTTCAAGTGATTCTCCTACCTCGGCCTCCCTAGTAGCTGGAATTACAGTCATGTGCCACCACAGGACTGTACTTTTTTTTGTATTTTTTGTATTTTTAGTAGAGGTGGGGTTTTGCCATGTTGGTCAGGCTGGTCGTGAACTCCTGACCTCAGGTGATCTGCCCACCTTGGCCTCCCAAAGTGCTGGGATTATAGGCATAAGCCACCGCACCCGGCCCACGTGCAAGTTTTTGTGCACAATATGTTTTCATCTTTCTTGGGTTTATACATAGGAGTGGAATGGCTGGGTCACGTGGAAACATCGTGTGGAAGCTTTTGAGGCCCTCGGGGGGTTTTAGTGAAAGACTCAGTGCCTCTCACCATGACTTTGGCCTGGAGACTTGACCTTCCCAAGCCTTAGTTTTCTTACCTGTATAATGAGAATGGATTCACTCAATAAATATTTATTAAATGCAGACTATGGGCTGGGCCCTGTTCTGGGTTCTGGGACAACTTTTTGTCCTTGGGGAGCTGACTTCCAAAGGGGAGAGCCGGACAATAAACAGACAAATTAAATATAGTAAGTTGATGAGAAGTATGCCGGAGAAAAGGCAAGGAGGAGACGTGGGGTGCAGAGTGGGGGATTTTATGTTATGGGACCCTTGGGTTGTCCTTTTTCCGGCCAGTAACCTCTGTGGCTGTGGGAGCCTTTGCCCGAGTTTTGCTCTTTACCCGGGCTTCTTTCACCTACTCGGCCTGGTAGGTTGAGCTTAGCTCGCACTACTGGCCTGGGTCCCACCCCTGCCAAGGGCAAATCAGACGTGGAATGGCAAGGGGTGTGTGGGTAAGTGTGGGGTCCGGCCATTGCACACGGTCAGACACACCAGTTGCTGCAGCAAGATGAGCAGCTCCAGGTGCTGGCAAAGTCGCTGGCTCTCTGCAAGGCTGCAGCCAGACCAGGCACACTGCAAGCTGCTTCCACAGCTGGCACCGGGGAAACAGTGGCACTCGGAAGCTTGGAGACACCAGGAACTGCAGGGCCCAGAAGAGGGAGTCACAGCCCTGGCTGAGGGAGCTCCCAGGTCTGGGCTCTCCGAAGGGCCACAGTTCTTCTCTCCTTCTCTTTGCCCACAGCATGGCAAGCAAGGGGCATGTCTCAACCCTATTTGTGTTAAAGCTCATTTAGCCTCACCACTTGGTGGGTCCTGAGTTCTGTCCTGCAACCAGGAAGAAGGAGGTATGCAGACAAGTGGAAGAGTAAGGCAAAGAGGAGCTTTATTGAGCAATAGAACCGCTCAGACGAAACTGGTGGGGGGCAGATCCCTTCTGCAGCCAGGGTGTCCCCACAAGAGTCCAGCTGCTAGGGGAGAGGGCGTGAGTGTGGGGGGCCTTATTGGGCCTCCAAGAGTGCAGGGATGGCTGGGTCTGCAGCTGCAGCTGTGCCCAGGAGTGTGGGGCTCCTGCTTGCTGTAAGGAACATGAGGCCTAGGTCTGTGGCCCAGGTTTGGGTGGCTGCAGCTGTCCCCAAAGGGCAGGGCTCTTACCTGCTCCCAGGCCCAGAGAGTACAGGGATGCCTGGATCCACAGCTTTGGCCTCAATGGCTGCAGCAGCACCTGGGGAGCTCCTGCCCAACTCAGAAGGGGTGGGACTTCTCCTTGTCCCCAGCTCCCACTAGCTCCATGCAGCATGCAGCCCCAGCCGCGCCTCCCTGCAGCAGCTGGCGTGATGGCAGCAGTCACTCCAGATGGGCTGCCACTGCCATCATTACAGTGTTAATGAAGTCCTCAGTGACACTGAGCTGAGACCTGTAGAAGGTGGGGGAGTGAGCCTTGTAGATATGCTGGGGTTGGGTGGATCACAATCGTCCCTGCTCACCAGATCTTTTTGCCAGAATTGAATGCAGCCACATTGATTATCTGTGTCCTCACCATCCTGGGAGTCAATTCTTGTGAAGGTTGCCCAGAAACATTCTTTCGAATTCATTAGAAGCTTGGCATGGTGAACATGCAGAGTGTAATGAAAACACTCAGCCTTGGGGAAATCTGGGAGGACTCTGGGAGGAGGTGGCATTTGGCTGCGGCTTGAAGGGTAAATAGAAATGAGGAGGGTCTGGCTGACTATCCAGCCCCTACCACAAAGAAGCTCTGGGGCGGGGGGCGGGGGGGGGGAGCTCTGCACCCTTCTGAAAGGAGACAAAGGGGCAGCTCAGATGGGTCAGTGGGGAGTCCAGCATGGAAGCTGCCCCAGGATTCCTGAAGCCAGGCTGTCTCTGAGGAGTGCCTGAGGCTTAGGAGAGGAGAGGGCAGCTCCTGGTTTGATGCAAAGCAGCAGAGCTTCCCTGCTCCACTCCCGCCCCTAATCTTAACAGAAGCCTTTGTTTCCTCCAAGTGTGTTCCCCTCATCCTCCTTCCCAGCCTGCCAAGGCCACCAACCAGAAGCTAATTTGAAACAGTAAATCTGGGAGCAGGAGAGAGGCGGAACAAAGCAAGCAACCGCTTTGCTCCCAGGCCAGCCTGAGGGAAAACCTCCACCAGCGGGCACCTGGCCCTGCTTTGTCTTGGCTGAACCCATGGAGTCCATTCATTCATGAGGAAATTCATTCAACAAACATTTCCTGCCCTTCTCCTCCATGCTGCCCCCAAGGAGTCCCCAGACTGGAAGGGGTGGGAGTGGGTGGAGAGCGACAAGTAAATAAACGCACGCAATAAAGTGTTTCTGGCATTCTGACAGCCATCTTCATTGAGGGCACAGCCCTCACAGGTCAAAGTCTGGGGAAAGGGCCAGATGCAGGACCAGCTACATAGTTTGCAGGTGCAAAATGAGATGCAGGTACCTCATTCAAAAACTGAAGATTTCAACAGCAGACCACTGAAACAAGCGTGGTGCCCTCCTGAGTGTGGGGGCCTGTGGGACAGTCCAGGTCACATGTCCACAAAGCTGATCTGGCTCCTACTCCTCAAGAAGTTCCCAATGAGAAACAAGATTTGGGCAGGTTACTTTTCCTCTCTATCTTCAGTTTCTTGATCTGGAAAAGTGAGTCGGTACATGCCACTTACATTGGGTTGTTTTGTAACCACCGGATGGGTTCTACCTGCCTGCTGCACAGACAAAGCCAATCCACGGATACCGTGGCATTGCAGTAGAGAAAGCGTTCCATTGGCCTAGACTGGCCATAGCATGCAGGAGACAGTTATTACACAAATCAATCTTGTTGAAGACTTGAAGGTTAGAGGTTTTTCTTTTTCACTTTTTTTTTTTTTTTTTTGAGATGGAGTTTTGCTCTTGTTGCCCAGGCTGTGTGAGATGGTGCGATCTCAGCTCACGGCTACCTCTGCCTCCTGGCTGTCAGGTGTCCATGTGCAAGCCTGGACCCAGAAAGTATGAAGTTCTGCCTGCCTCGGCTGATCACCCCCCACCCCTCCGCCTGCGTTTGCCATTATCCCTAATCACCCAGGGAGCTTTCCCCGGACATTAAGCTTCTCTTCCCACTCTGCCATCTTAACTGGTATTATGATAATGTGAATACTCTTCACCCCACCGTACCATCTTAACTGTTCTTATAATAATGTGAATTATTATAAGAGAGAACTCCTCACCCCACCCTGCCATCTTAACTACTCTTACGTCTTACCCCACCATTGTAACTGAATTTATGGTAACATATATTCCTCGCCCCTACCCCCACCGCTGTAACTGATCTTACTCCATAACACTCCTGCTCCCTCCCCAAAATATTTGCCCCAACCTATAAAATCAACTCCTATCCCACTGCCCTTTGCTGATGCCCTTTTTGGCCTCAGCCCACCTGCACCTAGGTGAATAAACAGCCATGTTGCTCACACAAAGCCCGTTTGGGAGGTTTCTTCATTCAAAGTGTGCATTTTAACACCAGATTCAAGCAATTCTCCTGTCTCAGCCTCCTGAGTAACTGGGATTACAGGCATGTGGCACCACACCCGGCTAATTTTGTATTTTTTGTAGAGATGGGGTTTCTCCATGTTGCCCAGGCTGGTCTCGAACTCCCAGCCTCAGGTGATTTGCCCACCTCAGCCTCCCAAAGTGCTGGGATTGCAGGTGTGAGCCACCACACCCGGCTGGTTTTTCAAGGATAGTTTGGCAGGCTGGGGCTGAGGAAGGGGACATGCTGATTGGTTGGGGATGCAATTAGGAAAACAGTCCTTGAGCACTAAGTCTGTTTCTGAGTGGGGACCACCAAAAACCACTGGTACGAGTGGGGCCATCTGGGTGGGGCCATCTGGCAGTCAGAAATACAAAACCCTGAAGACATGTCAAATGCCAATCCTAGGTTCCACAATGGTGCTGTCATCTGCAGGAGTAATCGGAGAAGTTGCAAATCTTGCGGCCTCTGGAATAATGGCTGGTAATCATTTAACTACGCATACATCTTAGCAGAATGCAGGTCCCTCTGCCCTCCTAACTTGACGGTCTTTCATTAATTTTACAAGGGCCATTTAGTTTTTCCAAAGGACTATTATCATCTAAACTATAAACTAAGTTTCTCCCAAAGTTAACTTGGCCTAGGCCAAGTAATGATCCAAGACAGTCAGACTGTGAGGCCAGAAGCAAGATGGAGTCAGCCATGTCAGATTTCTCTTCCTGCCATAATTGTGCAACGGTGGCTTCCGTCTCGAGCATTAAATGAGT
This sequence comes from Plecturocebus donacophilus, assembly GCA_004027715.1. Taxonomy (NCBI): domain Eukaryota; kingdom Metazoa; phylum Chordata; class Mammalia; order Primates; family Pitheciidae; genus Plecturocebus; species Plecturocebus donacophilus. The sequence goes on along the minus strand of PVKP010009252.1, from coordinate 3,082 downwards.
TACACAGTCAGATCTCTGCATTCTTGGGTACAGCGATCCAGTCATAGATTCAATCTGGGGATCAACCATCCTCAGATCAAAAAAAATGCAGGGGAAAAATGGTGTCCATTTTGAACATGTGCAGACTTTTCTTTTTCTTATTGTTATTCCCTAAACAACATGGTACAACAAATATTTACATAGCATCTAACTGTAGTAGGTATTATAAGTAATGTAAAGGGGATTTAAAGTATAAGGGACCATGAGTAGCTTATATGTAAATATTATGCCATTTTATATCAGGCGCTGACTTCTGACTTGAGCTTTTTTTTTTTTTTTTTTTTTTTTTTGAGATGGAGTCTCACTCTGTATCCCAGGCTGGAATGCAGTGGTGCGATCTCGGCTCACTGCAGCCTCCACTTCCCGGGTCCCAGTTCAAGAAACTCTCCTGCCTCACCCTCCCAAGTAGCTGGGACTACAGGTGGGTGCCACCATGCCCAGCTATTTTTTTTTTTTTTTTTGTATTTTTAGTAGAGAGGGGGTTTCACCATGTTGGCCAGGCTGGTCTTGAACTCCTGACCTCGTAATTTACCCGCCTCGGCCTCCCAAAGTGTTGGGATTACAGGCATCAGTCACCGCGCCTGGCCAGCATCTTTAAATTTTGGCATCTGAGAAGTCCTAGAACCAATCCCCCAAAGATACCAATGGACAACTATTCTTATAAATTCACTTAAACAGAAACGAGGGTATAGTAGACCCCCAACAAGTAATAGCTACTGTTATTCCAAGAGGTTCAAAAAGGGGGAGAAGGACCCAATCCTGGAAGTGAGGAAGGGAGCAGCTCCAAGAATAGTTTATAGTAAGTGGTGTTGAATGAACTGAGCCCTGAAATACAGCCATACGTTCCGCACAGAGACAAACTCTACAGTGATGGCATCTGATTTCTGGGACTCTTACAGCAGCAGATGCCTCTTCCTCAGGCTTTGTTTATGTGATTGTTCAAATTAGTTTACCCTTCCTGGGTCCGAGTCTTCTGGCCCTCAGGCTCCTCCATTGCCTGTGTAGCCTCACCTCTTCCACGCTCAGTTTTCCTCATCTGTAAAATGGACGTAATAATAGATGGTACTGTGAACCCTGAAAATTTGAGACAGGTCTCAGTTAATTTAGAAAGTTGATTTTGCCAAGGTTGAGGACCCGCGCCCCTGACACAGCCTGAGGGGGTCCTGATGACAGGTACCCAAGGTGGTCAGAGCACAGTTTGGTTTTATACATTTTAGGGAGGCTTGAGACATCAATCAACATATGCAAAATAAACATCGGTCTGGAAAGGCAGAACGACTGGAGGGAGGGAGCTTCCGGGTCATAGGTAGGTAAGAGACAAATGGTTGCATTCTTTTGAGTTTCTGATTAGCCTCTCCAAAGGAGGCAATCAGCTGTGTATTTATCTCAGTGACAGAGGGGTGACTTTGAATAGAATGGGAGGCAGGTTTGCTCTAAGCAGTTCCCAGCTTGCCTTTTCCCTTTAGCTTAGTAGTTGTGGGGGCCCAAGATATTTTCCTTTCACAGTATCCACCTGGATGGGCTGCTGGGAGGGTCACGCATGTAAACTCCTTAGCATAGGCTGGTCTATAGGGATAGCAGATAATTTTAGTTGGAGGAAGCATCCAGGAGTATATATTGGGTAGCAAGGACAAATAACTAAAACTGAGCTAAGGCCAAGTTGAGGGACAATCTACAAAATAGTGATCTGTGTATCACTTTACCAGGACCCCTTATGCCATTATCCGGGGGGATTCAGCAACAGAAATTCGTTTTGTCACAGTTCTGGAGTCTGGAAGTCCTGAAGTAAGGTACTGGCAGGCTTGGCTTCCCCTGAGGTCTCTCTGGCTGGCTTGCAGATGGTCACCTTCTGCTGTGTCCCCGCCTGGTCTTTCCTCTGAGCACGCACATCCCTAGAGTCTCTGCGGGTCCCAATCTCCTCTTCCCATTCGGACACCAGTCAGGTTGGATTAGGATTCACCAGAATAGCCTTAGTTTAACTTAGTCGGTTTTTTAAAGGCCCTATCTTCAAAAGCGGCCACATTCTCAGTACATTCTGAGGTTAGAGCTTCAACACATGAATTTAGGGGACACCGTTCAGCCCCTAACAACTAGTGCTTTTCAAAAACTTCAAGGTCACTAAAGATAAGGAATCAAAAGAGGGCATGGAAACCGAGTGCCACTTGAAACATTATCTTTCTTGTGTCGTAAGGGATGTTAGTGACACAACTGTTGAAATCTGAATAAGGTCAGTAGATGATTACATAATAGTAATGTATCAACGTCCATTTCCTGATTTTGATAAAAAGTATTGTGGTGTGTCAAAGGCAGTTCTTACTTTTAAGCATTATATACTTGGCCAGGCACGGTGGCTCGTGCCTGTAATGCCAGCACTTTGGGAGGCCAAGGCAGGCAGATCACCTGAGGTTGGGAGTTCGAGACCAGCCTGGCCAATATGGTGAAACTCCATCTCTACTAAAAATACAAAATTAGCCGGGCATGGTGACTCATGTCTGTAGTCCCAGCTACTTGGGAGGCTGAGGCAGGAGAATCGCTTGAACCCAGGAGGCGGAGGTTGCAGTGAGCTGAGATCATGCCACTGCACTCCAGCCTGGGCAACAGAGCAAGACTCCATCTCAAAAAAAAAAAAAAAAAGAAGAAGAAGAAGAAGAAAGAAAAGAAAATAAATATACACTTAAAAATTTGGGACTTGACTGGGCGTGGTGGCTCATGCCAATAATCCCAGCACTTTGGGAGGCCAAGGCGGGTGGATCACATAAGGTCGGGAGTTTGAGATCAGCTTGACCAACATGGAGAAACCCCGTCTCTACTAAAAATACAAAATTAGCCAGGCATGGTGCCACATGCCTGTGATCCCAGCTACTTGGGAGGCTGAGGCGGGAGATTCACTTGAACCGGGGAGGCGGAAGTTGTGATGAGCCGAGATTACACCATCGCACTCCAGACTGGGCAGCAAAAGTGAAACTTCGTCTCAAAAAAAAAAAAAAAAAATTGGAGACTCAAGCAATCATGTCTGTTGTGTAAAAGGTTGTAGAGGATGGGT
>PVKP010009251.1:0-69139 GCA_004027715.1 Plecturocebus donacophilus | reverse complement strand
GAGCACGCTTCCAGCTTGCTTGTCTATGTCTGCAGCTAGATTTTACAGGCAGCTCTTTGTTAGAAAAGAAAATGATTTGGGGGCTGCTTTTAATTCAAAGGAAAACCTTACTGAGGACCCTCCTACCTGCCTAAGTAATTTCTTCTTAACTCCTGTATGAACGTCCCTGCACTCCGGCTTGGACAGTAAGCTGGAGACCCTGTCTCCAATGATGAAAAAGCAAGAATCCAATGTGGAAGTCACTCAGGGGATCTGAACTCTTAGACCCAAATGTGCTTCTGACAGACACACTGGGTGAGTCTGGTCAACCCACTTACCCTCCCTTGGTTTCAGTTTTCTCATTAGACTGCCTTTTTTCTACATTTTCTTCCAGTGCTTTTATTTCACACCACAGGTAATAAGTCTGAACTGCCTGTATTATTGACTGTGGTATCTCCAGCAACTAGAATGATGTTTACTACAAAGGAGATGTTTAATTAATATCTGTTGAAAGGGCAAATTCCTTAGTGGTGTGCTCTGAGGTTTTATATGTGTGGCTTTTGCTTTTAGCATAACTTGGAGTAAATGTGGAGAGCAGATAATAAAGATCGAGATCTCTTTCTTGAACAAGAGAACTTCCTTGCCTAAAAACCAAAACCAAACAAACAGTACAAAAAAAAAAAAACCTGTGGCAAAGCCCTCACTGGGTTTTATTCTGCTTCAGAAACCTTGCGAGCCCTTCAGTGCGCCTGCGGGGAAGGTTATACAAACAAAGCAGAGCCCACTCACAGGGGCTGGGGCCAGATTGACCCCCCTCCTTTGCATTCCTTTCCTTCCTCTTTTACTGTCGCTGAAACCTGCCCTATAAATCAGATTTAATTATCTATAAAATTTGGTGTAGAAAAGGATTTACTCATTAAAAGTGTTCATCAACTTGCTACCCACGTCCCAGACTAATAGAAGCGGAAAAGGAACACCATGGAAACACCAGACGGGCTGGAGAGATAAGCAGGCTTTGAAATACCTGAACCTCGGTTAAATAGCAAGTTCCAGTTTCTGTATTTGCCTTTTAAAATATCATGTCAGGAATACATAAATGTCACCGAATAATCGACCTGTTTCCCTATCTTTTCTTTTTTGGTTACTTGCTTCAACAGGTTTTTAAAAATGGGTTTTCTTAGTTTACCTCCTTTGCCTGTGTGTTACCCAAGATATTCTCCCCAGTGGTGTGTATGTTTGCAAAATGTCATAATCCTCTCTACAGCCAAACACTACGGCTCGCATTTAGTCACAGAGTGAGGAGCAGTTAATTAATGAGAGCCAAGGGAGGCAGTGAGGAAACATTGGAGAAAAACGTAGCCAGAGGAAGATCAGAGGGGAAATGTCTGAAGTCAGTCCAAGATAAATCTTCAGTCCTCAGCAAAAGCCCTGGGCTACATGATGCAGGCTGCCAACTAAGTTGGAGTGTGTGTGAGTGTGTGTGTGTGTGTGTGTGTGTGTGTGTGTGTGTGTAGGTGTAGGTGTAGCAGGGAGAGCAGTTGTTTGTCCTTTTTGTTTGTTTGTTAAAGTGCTAGAAGCAGGGACTGTAGGAACTTGGGGAGACAGAACGTTAGAGTAGCTTCAACAAGGCAAAGCTTCTATCTAAAATTGCACATTAATTTCCATGAAACTCTTCATTCGTGAAAAGGCAAAGATCTAAAACTTTTTCTCCTTTCTAGCACATGACAGGATTTTTGTCGTGACTTTCCTAAATTCTCACTGTGCCAAGCAAGCAAGAAAGTGCCCACAGGAGTGGGAGGGAAAAGACACATGGGATGGCAGCAAGGAAACCTGCCTAGAGGAGCCAGCCATCCCGTCTGTCCCCTCACTTCCTTCCAGAGAGAACGTCTTTCCTTGACAGCGCCTGCCTCCTGTCATTTCATCCCAACACTTTGCCCAGCCCGGGAAATCTGGATTTTCTTTTTAAAGAAAGATGTCTAGAGAGAAAAATAGAAAATGAACAGCCAATAGAAAGTGTAGCAGAGCTTGTTGATTTGGTTCTGTCAGATGTCCCAAGCGTTTGTGGTAAGGCCCATTTTTTATTTCTAAAGACTTGTTTCATTTCACTTGTTGTATTCTTCTTTCTTCTGTGTGCCTTAGTGTATATGTTCTTTTGTTGTTTGGCCCTAGGACCTCTTGCTGAGCCTTCCATTCGTGATTTATCTAATCTCGTGAATTCACCAAAACTGACCCAAATTAGGGGTTGGGCATGTTTTAACTAAGTTTTGGGAAAACAGGTTGCTCCAATTCCTATCCACTCATTAATAGGATGGGTTCTTGCTCTCAGCTCATGTAAGATTTTTGAAGACTTATGCTCTTAGATGGGTACGGTGGCTCACAACTGTAATCCTAGCACTTTGGGAGACCAAGGCAGGTGGATCATTTGAGGTTAGGAGTTCGAGGCTAGCCTGGCCAACATAGTGAAATCCTATCTCTACTAAAAATACAAAAAAATTAACCAGACATGGCAGTATATGCCGGTAATCCCAGCTACTTGGGAGGCTGAGGCACGAAAATCGCTTAAACCCAACAGGCAGAGGTTGCAATGAGCTCAACTGAGATCGTACCATTGCACTCCAGCCTGGGCATCAGAGTGAAACTCAAGAGAGGCAAAAAAAAAAACGCACACTCTTGACCATACAATTAAAAGAACATTTCACAGCCACACCACCCAGACTGATGATGGTCTGACTGAGTAAGGAGGCTTGGTCTCCAGTGTTTGCCCCAGGAGACTGTGGGGTTAAAAAAAATAAATTATATGATAGGTTGTGCTTTGTGTGATCTTTCCTCCGAGTCATTGTTTTGTTAACACACTGCAGCTCTTTACATATATGACTCGACTAGACTAAGCGGCGCATGGACAGGCATCTTGTCTTACCCACAAAGTCTAAGACAGTGCCTAGCCTATAGACAGATCTCAATAACTTGAAATGAATGAATGAACAAATAACCTTTTCAATGTCAGAGCTACAGAACCATCTGATTCAAATGCAAAAACTAAAATTTTTAAACCTATTGCAGTTTGGCCTTTTGAGTTTACCCTGTTACTAAGAGTACAAGACACCATGAGTGATGGGCCTGGCATTTTCCATGAGCACTGTGCTCCCTATCCCTTGCTGTTTCTATTTTGTCATTATCCTTGCTCCTAATCCAAATAACCATAAGAATACACCTACTCAAATCACTATGCTGTCAGTAAAGAGAATCTGTGGCTTTCATTCGAACGAGTATCTACGGAATCTGAAATTCTGTGCCACTGAACTTTTACTGGCAGTGTGAGTGCATGTATTGGGAGTGGGGGTGGAGCAAAGAGTTGCAAATGAGAGAAAGGAGGAGGGTGAGAAGAGAAGAAGCGAGGAGGGTGGAAAAACCTTGTTGTACATTCGATCACGATTCATCATTTACTTACTCTAAGCCAAGTACTGAGCTCTGTCCTTGCCAAACAATGGTAAACAGGACATAGTCCCTGTTCTCAAAGAGCCTAAAGTCTGCTGGGGGCTGTTGTATATCAACATGATAGTCTTACTGATTTCACTGCCCCAAAAATCGTGCTATGTAAGTGGTTGTTAGGCCTCGGGCTGCTCCAGTGTGGAGGGTAACTGATAATGAATGAAACCTCCCAGAACTTGAGCCACGAGCTTGACTGTTAGTTTATGCATTGTTGAGGACTAAGATCATTTTTCCGTGCCAATAGGCCTGCTGCCACTGCCCAGCTGAATACCAAATATACTCTTCAGGCAGAGGGGGATCTAATGAAATCCAATACAGGGCCAGCTAGAAACAGTACGCAGCCATTCTTGTCTTTCTGAATCATGCAAATACAGCAGTTGACATGCATAGGCAGAAAGGCCTGACACCTCTGAAGGGGCCTGAAGCCCATCCTGTCCCTCAAACCAGTCACATAATTCTTTTTCTTTTTCCCTTTCCCTTTTTTATGTTTTAAATTAGAAACAGTCTCACTATGTTACTCAAGCTGGTCTCAAACTCGTGGGGTCAAGTGGTCCTCCCTTGAGTCTCCTGAGTATCTGGGTCTAAAAGTGAGTGTCACCATGCCCTGCCAACTACAAAATTCTTAATGACCCTCCAAGAAAGGCATTTTCACCAAATTAAGTCATAAGATACCTGGAAAGAAAAAAAAATCCATGATCGAATCTTACCCATTATCAGGAATTAATGTAGTTAGTTAATCCATTACCCTCTCCCCTCTCTCCTCTTAACCCTTGCCTTCATCACCACCCATCCCCACCTCAGTCTCTGCTCCACTAGCAGTAAATCCAAGGCTGGGAATTGGAGTGGGATGGCAGTGATTAATCCCTTATTGGGGAAGAACATGTGTTTTGTTCAGAAGGCTTATAGGTATCTCAGTGGGGAGTCTTGCTTTGGTTGTGGGGATCTGGAAAGAAAACATAAAGAAAGGAAAAGAAATGTTGAAAACAATTTTTCCCCATATCACAATTTTGTGAGCTACCTGATCTGCAAGCAATATCTCTTCTCCTACTGAAATCTCAACTCGGGTTCAGAGCTTGCTAGGATGTCTGCTACAGACACAAAGCCCCATTAAGATGCTTGACAATCTAACCCATGTCATTTTTCTCTAAGAAGCAACTACACTAAGTGACATCCAAACGTTGGTAATGAGGAGACATCTGCATACACACTGGTTTTCAAACATCAAGCACTGGAGAAGTTATGAACTGTCAATCACTTTAGCTGTCCTCCGCCCTGTTTTTATTCAGAAATAATTTTCAAGGCTGCAGGAAGTGTTGTTACTAACTGATGAGCAAGTTTGAACACTGAAAATGAAGAATGATTGATGTTCTTTTTGGTAAGCTGAAAAACTACATCCGCTAAAGGCAGCCACAGCTCAGGATACTGATAAGGTTCTGACATGGGGAGTGAGTGATGAGTGGTGCGTAATACGCTGAAAACAGGACGCTCTGACAACAACGATGTGAAGAGGAACCCTCTGAACACAAATCCTATGGCTTCACACAAGCAAGTTAATAGTCCTGATTATCTTGACTTGATCTACAGCAGAAACCCCACTCAGGATACTTTTACTTTTCTGGTGGAAGAGACAATAAGAACAAAGACTCAACTAAATGGTAATAAAATCCCTTTGACTTACTAATTGGTTGGTAATTTTAGAATTTTCTAATCTGAATATTTAATTCCAAATAAATTCCATTCTCTCATATGTTACAGTATTAACAGTTATAGATAAAGAACAGGAACCATTAGAAACATTAAAACTATTCAAATCTAGGAAATGTGGACCTTAAGATTTGTTTCAGGAAATCTTATGTTCAGAATATCTGAATATCTTATATTCCCCACTGTTGGCTCTCCTGAAACCTGATCCCAGAATGGAAGAAGTCAACCCAGTACAAATCCATGCTTTCTGACAATGGCAGAAAGTTTTTTGGTCATTGTCCATTGACTGACTGGCTCATAAGCTGGCAATGTCCCACCATTACTCTCCCCCAATTTCCCGGCAGGACGGCCGCCAACCTTTATCTGCAGCAGCTGCACGTGTGTACACATTTAATACCTTTTAGTGGGGACATGCTCTGTTCTAGAAATGGTGCCAGCTCCAAAGATACAGCGGTGAACAAAATAAAAATGCTCCCTGTCTCCATGGAGCTCATAGTCTAGCAGAAGACAAAGGCACAATGTGAAAGATAAGTTGCACAGTGATATGAAAGAGAATAACAAAGGGATGCAAAGGAGTATGAAAGGCCTCTCTGAGGAAGTCATGTTTAAGCTGAAAGGTGAAGATTGCCTAGGAGAAGGTCAGGCAAAAGACAAGGTGCATGAGTGAGGAAACGTTCTAGGCAGCGAGAACAGCATATGCTAAGACCCCACGGCAGATTAGTAAAAGGGAACAGGACCAAGATACAATCTATTTTCTTTAGATGACTGAGGGAATTCAAATTCAATTAATACCTTCTTTATTTTAAAAGCTAAAGCCTTTACATTTATTTTAAACAGGGATTTGATATAAATCCTGTCAACTGCCACTTATCCTGCATTCTCATTCCTGTATTTATTCACCAACATCTTTGAGATCTTTTCTCTGGCCTTATCTTTATTCTTTCAAAAGTGTATCTGTCTTTTTTAGCAACCCTGATAATGAGATAGGATAATCTGTTGAGATATTAATTTGTGATTTGTATTTGTGATTTGTGCTACAGAAGACTTGAAGAATTAGAAGGGACTTGGCTCTTACTTCCTTCATTGGAAAGACAACTAGGCCTTTATATCCTAAGGTCTCTTTTCTATTTTCAAGCAATTAACAGTTTTCTTTTGTATCAGAACATCCTGCCCCATTCCCCAAGATCTGCTGTACAAAAAGTAGACCCATCGGGAGGAAGAAAGTGTTGAGATAGGGCTTTGGGTTGAAGAGAGGGGTGATCTGCCTTGCTGGCAACTTATTAAAGTGTCTTTGCCATGCTCCTACTTGGGAAACTAGATCCCATAAAATTCAGTCAAAACTGCAACTAAACACACACCCTCTGCTATATTGGACCCAAAGTCTCTGCAGCCATTCTCCTCCATTGCCACATTCATTCCCATTACCAAGTCGTACTCCATCAATTCTGCCTGTCCCGTGATTCATCTCAAGCTTCTTTTCTTCTGTGTTGTCTTCCTTATCCGCTTTTTAATTTCGCCCTTATTTTAATCTCTCATTTTCTTGATGTTCCATAGTGAAACTGCCTTTGCAAAATTATAACTGAGGAAATTATGACAGTGAAAGAAACCAGACCTAACTGATTCCATCTTGCTTCTAACGCTTAAGCTGTCCGTGTTCGTTCCTGGGCATAGGCATAACTAATGTTGGGAAGGAATTCAGTTCATGGTTTGATTCTGAAACAAAATTGGTAACAGCCCTTTCCTGAAAAGCCCCACTTCTTGCTTGAAGACCAGTCTGCCTTTGCATGACTAACAACTTAGCTGCAAAATTAGACATTACAGTTTAGGGGGCATGCGGCCTCTCGTTTCAAGGGTCTGAACCTCCCCAGATTGCTCCTGCGAATAACATTACTATTGTAAAACCTAAGATCAGTGCCTGAGATATTTTGCAGACTCTGCACTAGATGGATCAGCTGACATCACCCAGAGAGGTATTCTGGCTCAACCAGTTCTGCCATCCCACCCAAGAACAGAAAACAGCAAGAAAAACTCACTTCGACCCTGTCCCCATGATTCTATCTCCAGCCTGACCAATCAGCACTCCCTGCTTCCCAAGCCCCTACCTGCCAAATTATCTTTAAAAATTCTGATCACCGAACGATCGGGAGACTGATTTGAGTAACGATAAAACTCCAGTCACCCACACAGCCAGTTCTGTGTGATTTACTCTTTCTCCATTGCAATTCCGCTGTCTTTATAAATTGGCTCTGTCTAGGCAGTGGGCAAGGTGAACCCACTAGGCGGTTACGATGGTGCTTATTGCCTATACTATGCATGTGGTTATTAATTACATCCTCTTGTGTATAAAATAATTAGAGAACAATGTATGTACTTTTTCTCCTTAACTAATTTGTAGAATGCTTAATTACAGAGATGAAGTCTTACACTCCCTTGAATCTCTTCCAATTCCTAGTGCAAAGCTGAATCTGTGGCAAGCGCTCAAAAATAAAGAATTTAAATCAAATAAAATCATTTGGCATCCAGTCTATGTGCAATGCCATGCTGGGTGCTATGAAGATTTGTAAAGGACATATCAGCCTGGCCAACTCCTTCTCATCTCTCCAGCCTCAGTTTACATAGACTAGTTTTCTCTTGGTAGCTTCCCAACTCTAAGTACAGATTAGATGTTCCTTCTACATGTCACTAAAGTAACCTGTACTCCCCATAATACATCACTTTACACAGTGAGACGCTTCATGCCAAAGCTCATTTATTCATCTTTTCCTCCAGGCTAAAATCTCCATGAGAATGCAGGGCCACATTTGACTTATTCATCATTTACACCAGTGCCTGTCTGTCCCATGGTAGACACTCAGACACTCAAGAAATATTTGTTGAATAAATAAATGAAAAATTTACTGACCTCAAGGCATAAATTATCTAGTTATTGAAACAGAATAAATGTTTAAATACTTATGTGATGCACATGTAAACTTATTATATATGTTCATGTTTACTAATGCATCTGGATGATCATTCGTCTCTCAGGCTAACTATTGTGGTTTCAGCATATTTTTGGTATGGTAAGAGATCCTCATAATGGCAGTTATTTTGATAATTGATAAACTGTATGGCTGAAAACAGTAATTATTAACACAAAATGAAAATTTATAGATTCACACTAGATAATAGCAGATCATAAAACTTAGTCTGGTGTTCACCTAAGTCTCTCACACACTCACTTTTCATTATTCTTGGCTTCTTGACCATTCTTTATTCCTCATTAAGGCCACCTCACAAATGAAACACACTCACCCTTGAGTTAGGTAAAAATGTTCATAAGCATAATTTTCATCCCTGTGTTTCTGTGAGTCCAAAGAGTTTTGTAAAGACTGAATTAAGTGGAGAAGGCTTTTATGAGCCACCGTAACCTTTTTTCTACTTCTACACCAGGCTGCATTAAAACCCACATTCCAAAAGCTTAAGTTCTGAATGCAGTTTAAAATATTTGCAATGACCAACATTCCTGTATAAGCAAACCCTCCCACCATTTAACTCTAACTTTAAGACTCTCCATTCTTTATGCCTGGATTATAGATGCCAATCATCGAATACTGCCTAACGCTTTCTGTCTATCAAGAGTAGATTATCATTTGAAACGTATTAATTCCCACCTTGGGGTTTCAAGGTTAGGTAGAAGATTTGAGTGGCGTAGCGGTGTGTTCATTTATTCTTTCACTGAACAAATATTTAAGGAACATGTACTATGTTCCAGTCACTGTACTAACAACCAAGAATTTAACAGTAGGCAAAAAAAAAAAAAGAATAATCCCATGTTTTCTTCCCAAGGTTTTTATTCTAAAGCAGAGAGACAGAAATCCAGTTTCTCTTAGCTTAGCATCTTTTACACAGTTGCTTAAGTACCTCAATATCTGATATGATTTGGCTGTGTCCCCACCCAAATCTCATCTTGAATTCCCATGTATTATGGGAGGAATCTGGTGAAAGGTAATTGAATCATGGGGACGGATCTTTCCCATGCTGTTCTCATGATAGTGACTAAGTCTCATGAGATCTGATGGGTTTTAAAACAGGAGTTTTCCTACACAAGCTCTCTTTGCCTGCCACCATCCACATAAGATGTGACTTGCTCCTCCTTGCCTTCTGCCATGATTGTGAGGCTTCCCCAGCCATGTGGAACTGTAAATCCAGTGAAACCTCTTTTACTTTTGTTAATTGCCTAATCTTGGGTATGCTTTTATCAGCAGTGTGAAAACATGCTAGTACGGTAAATTGGTGCCAGGAGTGGGATGCTGCTGAAAATATATCTGAAAATGCATGGTAACTTTAGAACGAGATAACAGGCAGAGGTTGGAGCAATTTGGAGGGCTCAGAAGAAAATAGCAAAATTTGTAAAAGTTTGGAACTCCCTAAAGACTTTTTGAATGGCTGTGACCAAAATGCTGATGATGATATGGACAATGAAATCAAGGCTGAGTTGGCTTCAGATGGAGATGAGAAACTTGTTGGGAACTAGAGCAAAGGTGATTCTTGTTATGCTTTAGCAAAGAGACTGGCAGCATTTTGCCCCTGCCCCAGAGATTTGTGGAACTTTGAACTTGAGAGAGATGATTTAGGGTATCTGACAGAAGAAATTTCTAAGCAGCAAAGCATTCATGAGTTGACTTGGGTGCTGTTAAAGGCATTCTGTTTTATAAAGGAAGCAGAGCATAACAGTTTAGAAAATTTCTAGCCTGACAATGTGATAGAAAATAAAAACCTATTTTCTGAAAAGAAACTCAAGCCAACTGCATAAATTTGCTTAAGTAACAAGAAACTAAATGTTAATCCCCAAGACAATGGAGAAAATGTCTCCAGAACATGTCAGAGGTCTTAACAGAAGCCCCTCCCATCACAGGCCCAGAGGCCTAGGAGAAAATGGTTTTGAGGGTTGGGCCTAGGGTCCCCATGCTGTGTGCAGCCAAGGAACTTTGTGCACTGCATCTCAGCTGCTCCAGCTGTGGTGGAAAGGGGCCAGTGTAGAGCTCAGGCCATGATTTCAGAGGGTGCAAACCCCCTACCTTGGCAACTTCCACATGGTGTTAAGCCTGTGAGTGCATAGAACTCAGGAACTGGGATTTGGGAACCTCTGCCTAGCTTTCAGAAGATGTATGGAAAAACCTGGATGCCCATGCAGAAATTTGCTGTGGGTGGTGGGCGGGGTGGTACTCATGAAGAACCTCTGCTAGGGCAGTGCAGAAGGGAAACGGGGGGTCAAAACTCCCACACAGAGTCCTCACTGGGGTGCTCCCTAACAGAGCTGTGAGAAGAAGGCCGTCATCCTCCAGACACCACAATGGTAAATCCACCAAGAGCTTGCACCACGCACCTGGAAAAGTGGCAGAAGCTCAATCCCAGCCTGTGAAAGCAACTGGGAGGGAGACTGTACCATGCAAAGCCACAGGGTTGGAGCTGCCTAAGACCATGGGAACCCACCTCTTGCATTAGCATTATATGGATATGAGACATGGAGTCAAAGGAGATCATTTTGAAGCTTTAAGATTTGACTGCCCTGCTGAATTTTGGACTTTCATGAGACCTGTAGCCCCTTTGTTTTGGTCAATTTCTCCCATTTGGAAAGGTTGTATTTACCCAATGCCTGTACCCCCATTGTATCTAGGAAGTAACTAACTTGCTTTTGATTTTACAGGTGCGTAGGCAGAAGGAAATTGCCTTGTCTTGGATAAGACTTTCAACTGTGGACTTTTGAGTTAATACCGAAATGAGTCAAGACTTTAGGGGACTGTTGGGAAGGTGTGATTGTGTTTTGAAGTATAAGGACATGAGATTTGGGAACGGCAAGGGGTAAAATGATATGGTTTGGCTGTGTCCCCACCCAAATCTCATCTTGAATTCCCATCTGTTGTGGGAGGGACCTGGTGTAAGGTGATTGAATCATGGTGGGGGGTGTATTGCCTGTGTTGTTCTCATGATAGTCAATAAGTCTCATGAGATTCAATGGTTTTTAAAACGGGAGTTTTTCTACACAAGCTCTCTCTTTGCCTGCCGCCATTCATGTAAGATGTGACTGTCCTCCTTGCCTTTTGCTATGATTGTGAGGCTTCCCCAGTCACGTGGAACTGTAAGTCTAATTAAACCTCTTCCTTTTGCAAATTGCCCAGTCTTAGGTATGTTTTTATGAGCAGCATGAAAACAGATGAATACACTATCTAAATAATTATGAATATGAATGTGAGGCTTCAGGTACCAAATGAAATGTTATCATTATTTCTGAATTTCTCTAGCTTACTTTCTGTATCATTAGCTTAGAATATCTTTCACATAACTGTTAGTTATAATTTCTATATCTGTTTTATTTACCTCAAGAGATTATAAACTCCTAGAGGACAGCAGTTTCATTGTGTCATGAAAAGCCTTTCAGACAAGAGGAAAGTGCTTCTTAATTTGCGGTTTTTATTTAGGACTTCTTTTCAGGAGCCATTCTGAAGGTGCCTGCTGCAACTGTAATACATCAACACGGGTTCATTCTCATTGAATGAATTACTTTTTATGAACTATAAAAATAAAAATGGGGAGTCTTATTTCCAACTTATCTTACTAAATTCCACTCTTGGAATTTCATAACATTTCAATGTTAAATGGAAAAAAAGCTATACATTTTGGTGAGTATCAGTGCAGAATCATCTAAAAGCAAATAGAAAATAAGGAGTACTCATAGTTCAGTATAAAGACTACAGGATCATGATCAGGGACATGTGTAAGCTAGAGATCAGATTCCAGAGATTTCATTTGTTCATTCAGCAAGATGCTATGCTTGGACCAGCCTGCAAGGAAAATCAAGATGAGGTATCTTACCTCTCAAGACTAACAGTTTAGTGAGTTGCCAATATGGCAATGCTCCCTCAATGGATGCACACGGCCATTGACACAGCAAGTGTCAGAGCAAGTGCTCTCGACCTTGTCACCTGGAACATTTCATATCCAACCTATTGAAGAAGGGGTGGTTTTTAACCACTACATCATAGAGAACATTCCCAGCCATTCCTTGATTGGGAAATGAGTGCTCTCAGCTGTAAAGGAGGATGAATTAATTATTTATTGTTAAAACTGGCACATCCAAAAGGTCAGTTTTCCTGGTTTTTCTCTCTTTTACTGAGGAAGAACTGTTAAAATATTATTCCAACATACAAATATTTTCAACTATGATTTTTAAACTTTGCTCCTAGGAGCCCTAATATTTTGCAAATGTGCCTCTTGTGGCCCTGTGTGGTAGCAGAGTAGGGTTAGGAAGAGGTCTAAGGAATTCCCCAGTCTTGCCACCTCTTATTCAACTTAAGAAGATCCATTTGATGTTTTAGGATAGGGAGCTGTTTAATTTTATAGTTTAGTATGAAATGGGCTTTACTTGGTGGAGGGGGTACTCTGCAGCTTTGTACAGTATATAAACCAGTGGTTTAAAGAATGAAAAAGTGAGATACAAACACATGATTTTTTATCTATATCTATTTGAAAAGCATATTGAATTTTAATGATGCACAGCACAGGATGCAAGGGGATTTTTTTGGTTTTTGTTTTTTTGGCCTTCGTTTATGCATGTTAGTGTCATGAAGATTACTTCTGTAGTAGGTCAGTGTGCTAAGTGATACTGTGGAATAAACATTTAGGAAATGCAAAGCTACTTGTCAAAATAACTTAATATCATTACTTAGTTTTCTCCAAAAAGATCCAACGGAACTGGACATCACTGTCAAATATCATTTCTTAGCACCAGCAGCAGAGCCCACATTGAAGTAAAGCATATACCAATTTTTACAGGAAGCCTACATATATAGAGTGTTTATGTAAGATAAAGATGGTTCATTTCCAAAGATAGTTTAAAATTCAACCAAACTAAAATACCATATGATATGGTTTGACTCTGGGTCTCCACCCTAATCTCATCTTGAATTGTACTCCCATAATTCCCAAGTGTTGTGGGAGGGGCCTGGTGGAAGATAATTTGAATCATGGGGATGGTCTCCCCCATACTGTTCTCATGGCAGTAAATAAGTCTTGCAAGATCTGATGGTTTTATCGGGGGTTTCCACTTCTGCATCTTTCTCATTTTCTCTTGCCGCCACCATGTAAGAAGTGCCTTTCACCTCCCTCCATGATTCTGAGGCCTCCCCAGCCATGTGGAGCTGTAATTCCAATTAAACCTCTTTTTCTTCCCAGTCTTGGGTATGTCTTTATCAGCAGCATGAAAACGGACTAATACATTACACTATTAATTGTTTCAATTCTTTTAAAATTATTACTTTTTTTTTTTTTTACTTTTTTTTGAGATGGAGTCTCTGTCTCCAGGCTGGAGTGCAGTGGCATGATCTCTGCTCACTGCAACCTCTGCCTCCCAGATTTAAGCGATTCTCCTGCCTCAGCCTCCCAAGTAGCTGAGACTACAGGCACATACCATCACGCTCAACTAAGTTTTGTACTTTTAGTAGAGAAAGGGTTTCACCATGTTGGCTAGGATGGTTCAATCTCTTGACCTCGTGATCCACCCACCTCGGCCTCCCACAGTGCTGGGATTACAGGCGTGAGCCACCGTGCCCAGCCAAAATTATTACTCTTTTATTTGTTTAATTGCCAGATAAAATTATATATATTAATTCAAACACGTGATGTTTTGAAGTATACATACATTGTAGATTAAATAATTTTAGCTAATCAGCATATGCATTACTTCACATAGTTATGATTTTTGGGGTGAGAACAGTTGACATCCACTCTCAAATAAATCAGAAACAGAAAGTTAAATACTACATGCTCCATTTATAAGTGGAAACAGTAATGTGTAAACACGGACACAGAGAATAGAAGAGTAGATACTGGAGACTCAGAAAGGTGGGAAGGTGGGAAGGGGGTGAGGAATGAGAAGTTATATAGTGGGTACAATGTTCACTGTTTTTCAGGCTGTCCAATCTTTTCACTTCCTGGGCTGCACTGGAGGAAGAGGAAGAATTATCTTGGGCCCCATATAAAAAACACCAACACTAACAGTAGCTAAAAAAAAAAAAAAAAAAACCCAAAATTCTATAATGTTTTGAGAAAGTTTGCAAATTTCTGTTGGTCCACATTCAAAGTCATCCTGGGCCACGTGCAGCCTGTGGGCTGAGGGTTGGACAAGCTTTATTTAGACGGTTTTTACACTAAAAGCCCAGACTTCACCATTATGCAATATCCATGTAACAAACTGCACTTACACCCCTATATCTATAAAAATAATAAATAAAATGTAAAAATCCACCCTTTTAGCATTTCTCAAAAATACAATATATTGTTATTAACTATAGTCACCATGTCATACATTATTTGAATTCTCTCATGCATTTTTACTCCTTTCCAGTGCCCATAGTGAATTATTGCTACAGGGAAATTTAGATGCATAATTGCCATTAACAATATGACATAAATAGCAACTGTGTAACTAATTCCCCACATTGTATGTATCTTCTGCTCACACTACATTGAACATATTCTCCCATGAGTCTGAAAGGAAACAAGCAGCACACCACCCCCTTGAAAAGTGGAGCAAATTCAGAAATTCTTATGATTGTGATGGGTCAAGTCTTGGTCATTATGTGTGCTGTGTGATGGAGCCATTATCTTTATGTACCCACAGGATACTAATGCTGACATCTAATTATCATTATAAAACTGATTAACTCTCAATAAGGTCAGCACAAAGCAGAGAAATACATCTTTATGCAATCTATTAGATCATTTAATAAATTAAAATACTGAGGGAAGGAAATTCAGTCTATTCTCTTCGGCGGATGACTGAATTGCGGAGAAATTCAAAGAGTGGAGGCAACACTACATTAAAAGCCCCATAATCAAAACAGAGAGCATAAAAACACTTGAGCATTATCTAATGGACAATTTATCATCCAAACAGATGCATTCATTAAGGGAAAAATTACCTTCGAATATCAGTAAAATAAATTGCGTCTATTCTGATTTCTTGTTTTTGCAGCAAGAATGTTCCAAACTATGGAAGCAAGAATATAAAAGATGCTTCAGTGCAGGAGCAGGACATTTTGAGCATTTAAGTTTATTGTGCAAAGCTGTTTGAACTGCTTAAAGATGGTAAATCAAACAAATATGGAACTTTCCAACTGGTAATGTCTTTCTGGGCCAATTATTTCTCTCCTATATTTCAAAGACAGAGGCTGTTTTGTTATTTCATGGCTATTGTTATTATTAACGCTATAACTACTACTAATAAGAAATCATTTTCTGCTTTGCCTTAGCAACATGGACTCCAATCAATCACCATAGTCTCCACTTTTGTGGCAGGAAAACATCTCTCAAGCACAGTGCCAAAAGACTGGCCCCTCACGCTGACTTTCCTTATGTGAATTCTTGGTGCTAAGCTCACAGTCAGTTAGCAGAGGGAATCATTCTGTACAGCTGGTGGCCTGAGTCTTGTGCTCCATCAATTTGCGTTATTGCTCAGAAATTAACACCGAGCACCAGTGCCGTCATTGCCCTGAGACCATAATCCAGCCACAAATAGAATAAAGAACTTTCATAAATAAACAGGCTAAGCAGTAGCTCACTGAGTTGTGGCCCTCAGGCATGTGCAAAGCTCATCTTTTCCCTGTGGGTGAACTTACAGACAGCTGCTCTAAACTTACAGGCACTGATGGTAATAGTGATGATAATGGCTGTTGCTTACAGAGTACCTACTATGTGCCAAGCACTGTTCTTGCATTGTGTCTAGTCCTCAAAACAAATCTGCCTATGGATGTTATTACCATTTTACAGATGAGAAAACTGAGGTTCGAAGTCAGACACCTGAAGTCTTTCAGCTACATACACTGCTTCTTTCCTTCTCTAGCCCAACCATAAAAATGTTCTAATGTTGATGAACAGGCTACTGAACATTTGGGTCATTTTGTTTTGCACCTGATAAAATGGAGACATCAATAGGTAAAGTGCACACGATCAGTTTGAAGCTGACCAGTTACAGTTTGAATAACCCATATGAAGTTTTAGGGCACTGAGCCAGTCTGCCTCTATAGAGAGGGAGGCATTGTGGTGACAAGAGCAAGGACTTTGATGTTAATCTGACCCAAGGTTGTATCTGGCTCTGTGATCTTTGGGGAACTGGTTAATTTTTCTGATCTTTATTTTTTTATGTATGAAATAATAATAGCCAAAATGTATTGAGCATTTACAATGTATGAAAAACTTTTCTAAGTCTCATTTTTTATAATATACAAATTCATTTAATCTTCAGAACTTTTCTAAATCTCTTATAATATCTAAATTCATTTAATCCAGGATGATAATGGCTAGGAAGTGCCAGAAGAGATGTTGTAACTCACATATTCTGACTCTAAATCCCAGAGTTATGGCTCTTTTATACATCCCTGCCTTACCAGGCTGCTTTAAAGATTGGTGGTTATATACAGTATATGAAATAGATGTTCACATGCATTATGGCTTATTGAGACTGTAGCCATATTTTAGAAACCTTTAAATGCCAATGTATCACATAATAATAATAATAACTACATTACGGTAGTTGTTTAGAGCAAGCTGACTTTGTAAATGAGTCCAGAAATATGCTACAAATGTGTCATATTGAAGAAAACAACAAGCTCCTTAGAAGTCTTCATTCAAAATGTATATATAAATGAGATAAAATGGTAAGTTCCTGAGAGAAGGAGCAGTGTCTTAAGTATCTTCTTAGCCTAGGAACAGTAATCTGCATTTGGAAAACACTCTGAATATTGACTCACGTTGTATTGCACTAGGAAAAAAAATAAGCATGAGCATTGTGTTAATAGTTTAGTCATCTGTTCGTTCAGGCATGCATCAAGCCCTGATCAAGACCCTGGGATGCAAAGATGGATTTGACATGGCTTCTGTCACTGGGGAATCCATAATCCAGTAATAGTAAAGATATAGATAAAGAAGTAAAGTACACATTTTAAGTGGCATAGCTGTGATATGGAGTACTATATAGGAAGGAGTGGCTTACTCTGCCCAGGAATATTGAAGAAGGCCTCTTCAAGGAGGAAATTTTTAAGAACTATCACGAAAGATAATTAGTAAATATCTAAGTAGACAAAGAGGACTCTGCAACATAAATGCAGCTCAAATTGTCAAAATTTACAAATGACAGTTTTAGGTTATAGATTGGACTCTGCAACCCAGTGTATACATTACAGGAGTAGAAGATGCATAATGGTTAGTGGGGAGCCAGTATGAGTCTTCAAAACTGACACTAGGAAGGTAAACTGTGGTCATGTTTAAAGAGGTTTTATGCCATGCTAAGGAGCTTACACGCCAACTATAGGCATTCCGGATGTAGACAGGGCAGTGGGACTCATCAGAAACAATGATGAGAATGAAGTGAGAAAGGCCCAGCAAGGCTTACCGCTGCCACTCTTAACCACCACTTTACATTCTCCCTAGGTGGACACGTTACTACCTGTTCCATTTCAATATTTCAAAATTTTTCATTTACTTATTTATATTTTAATATTTATTTATTTTTGAAACAGGGTCTTACTCTGTCACTCACTGCAGCCTCAACCTCTCCCACTCAAGTGATCCTCAAACCTCAGCCTCCCTAGTAGCCGAGACCACACACTTGCTAATTTGTTGTTGTAGAAATGGAGTTTCACTGTGTTGCCCAGGCTGGTGTTGAATTCTGGGCTCAAGGGATCCTTCTGCCGCAGCCTCCCACTGTGCTGGGATTACAGGTGTAAGGCACTGTGCCCAGCCTCTATTTTAATTTTAAATTTACCAGTAACAAAAAAATTCATGAAGTAGTCAAAATAGAATTATATGTGCTTTCTTCTACACAGACTCTCTTGCTCTTCACACCTTCCTATCCAGTCTCTTGGGCGTAGGTGTCTTGTTGATAGGCGATGACAGAAGGTGAGCTCTAACATGCTTTGTCATGATAACCATGATTTCACTGGGAGTGACTAGGTTAAAGTAGCATATGCAAATCAAATGCCATGATATTCCCATGAGGGAAAGCCTAAGGGCTAGTTTTATTTCTCCCACAAGCAGAATTGTAGCCCCTGTTTTATGGATTTACCAGCTATGTGATATTTGGGCAAGTTTCTTACTTTTCTAGGTTTTACTTTTCATATCTGCGTAATGAGGGGCTGGACTGGATGATCTCCAAAGTATATCATGGCTCAAACATGCTCTGGGTTATGCTGTGGTCATGAAGAATTTCAGTGTCTCAGTGCCTTAACAAACACAAAAAGTTTCTTTCTCAAACCCTGCTCCATATCCTCATGGGTAGTCTTTGGAGAGTCTGCTCAACAGGGTCACTAGGACCCAAGCTAATGGAGGCTCCATAGTTTGCAGCTGCACTGTCTGAAACATGTGACCACTCAGTCCTAGGGCAGAGAGAAAGAGGGAATTGAAGGAGTTTGCACAGGCAACTAGTTTCCACTTACAGCCCACTGTCCAGAGCTAGTCACAAAGCTCTCTTTCCTGCAAAAGAGGCCAAGAAGTGCAGTTCTTTCTGCGCTCAGATGGCGAGGACAACAGGAAACCAACAAGCACTTGAATTCTCCAGTATCTGGAGCAAGCAGAAGGAATGACATCAGGGCATGTAGAACATCCTGTGCTCCCAGGCTCTCTGGTAAAGAGATTGCAGAGTGGGTGAACAATGGTAGCTAGCAAGGCAAAGTGAAGCAATTTTTTTCTCTTTTCTCCAGTCCTCTTAAGGGAAAAAAATTCAAACCATCTGAAATAATTATAGCACTAGAAGAGCAGCACACTGCCAGTCTGTATTTTGTTTGTTTTAGAGGATTCATTATTTAAAACAAGCAGGTAATTTCCACTGAAGATTTTTTGTTTAGGTTCCTCATACCTAAAGTCCATTTCTAAACTTGAAGGGTTTATTCACCATAAGAGCCAAAGCACATTTTAGCAAGAGCTACATTGCATAACGCAGAATGCTTTGATTTCTCCCATCTAAGTTGAAAAAGTTGTCACAAAACACCAACAGATTCAAAACAGCTCTCAAAATGACTTTTGTTAAAGGCAGATTCCTGAACTATTCATCTGTGTTAAAATGCATTTTGCCTTGAATCATATGTCATGTTGCCAGCAAAGAGTTGTTTCCATGCCAACTCGTTTGCAACACGAGGGGAATAAAATCAAAGCTACTAACATCTGGAAGATGTCAGTACTGATGTAAGCCACTTACAATGAAAAACACAGGACTGCAAGAGTCTGCCAAAGAGACCCCATATAAGGGGGTAACATTTTATAATATAATTGCCTAACATTGCATTACTATTCCTTTTCTGGCTGTTTTCTTGATCTAAACACTGTTCCAGAGAAGGCTTGCAGAAAGGAAAAAGTAATATGCTTCACATGCAGTGTTTTTCTTACAAAGGTAGCACATCTTTCTGACATGAGTCTTTTAACAAGCCACTTAATTTTATGCATAGTCTTAAAAGTGGGACACAAAACAAATTGTTTCATTTTCTACACCTTTTCCAGCTATGGCCCTGCCAAGTCTCTTTTTAAATAGTCTATCAGTGAGATAAATGAGACCTGGGGTCTCAACAATGAATTGCATGACCAGCAGTTCCTACATACTTATTTCTCTTTCTACATAGTTCTGTTTTCCTTTGCCTGGGTGTATATGTGTATGTTTGTGCCAGCAGGTGGGCTCTTCTGTGCATCTACCTCTACAGATCTTTAAATAAAAAGGATTAGTTTATTTACTTCCTACGTGATAAATAATGTCACAGGTCAGAATGGCTTCTCAGAGGTATCATCCAAAGGTCAAAGAATCTAAGGACACTAAATTTTGAGATGACACCAAATGCTGTCAGAACAGCTCAGATCCTTCACAGGTGGCAAGACCCCACTTACTTGATAATGGATAAGCACAGTGGTTTTGGGTCATGACTTAAAAATGGAACATAAGTTTGTAGCAAACCTTAGCAGATAGTAAGCACACAGAGGTTCCTGTGAACAGAACTCATTTGTATTCCTTGCCCAGGCTTAGTCAGGCAGGACTTCAGAGTTTCCTCTTGCCCTCCAAATGCTTTTAGGTGTCTGCAGAGCATGTCTTATCCATGCATTCAGGAAAACTCTGCTCTGCTGTACTGTCAGCAGTTCTTTTCTCTTCTCCTGCTCTGCTCACTTTCATCTCTAGCAGGTGCCATCTCCTGCCAGATACCAGATCCGCCGCCAAGCATTGCTGCTTCTGCCAACAGGTTAGGGTTCTGATGAGCCAAAGTTGCACCAGTGTCTATTTCAAGGTGGGGAAGAATCTCCTGGTAAATGTTTTCCCCCAGTGGGATTCTACTCAGTGTTACTTGTGGTCAGAATATTTGGTGAAACAATTTTTTAAATTTCATTTTTATTTCAGTCATTTTGCCAGTTGTATTAGTCTGTTTTCACACTGCTGATAAAGATATACCTGAGACAGCAATTTACAAAGAAAAGAGGTTTAATGGACTCACAGTTCCACGTGGCTGGAGAGGCCTCATAATCATGGCAGAAGGTGAAAGGTACGTCTCACGTGGCAGCAGACAGGAGAAGAGAGCTTGTGCAGGGAAATTCCCCTTTGCATAAACCATCAGATCTCGTGATACTTACTCACTATCACGAGAACAGCATGGGAAAGAGCTGTCCTTACGATTCAATTATCTACCACCAGGTCCCTCCTACAACACATGGGAATTCAAGATGAGATTTGGGTGGGAACACAGCCAAACCATATTGGGGTACAGGTGGGTTTTGGTTACATGGATAAGTTGTTTAGTGGTGATATCTGAGTTTTTGGTGCACCCATCACCTGAGCAGTGTGTACTGTTAATATGTAGTCTTTTATCCCTCACCCCCCTCCATCCTTCACCCTGAGACCCCAAAGTTTATTGTATCATTCCTACGCATTTGCCTCCTCACAGTTTAGCTCCCACTTATAAGTGAGAACATATAACATTTGGTTTTCCATTCCTGAGTTACTTCACTTAGAATAATGGCCTACAGCTCCATCTGAGTTGCTGCAAAGACTATATTTTATTCTGCGTTATGGCCATGTAGTATTTCATGCTGTATAAATATTACATTTTCTTTGTTGTTGGTTGATGGGCATTTAGGTTGGTTCCATATTTTTGCAATTGCAAATTATGCTGCTATAAATGTGTGTGCAAGTGTCTTTCATATAATGACTTATTTTCATTTGAGAAGTTACCCGGTAGTGGGATTGCTGGATCCAATGGTAGATCGACTTTTAGTTCTTTAAGGAATCTCCATACCGTTTTCCATAGTGGTTGTACTAGTTTAGATTCCCATCAGCAGAGTAGAAGTGTTCCCTTTTCACCATATCCACATCAATCTCTATTATTTTTTTTACTTTTTAATGATGGCCAATCTTGCAGGAATAGGGTAGTATCTTATTGTGATTTTAATTTGCCTTTCCTTAATAATTAGTGATATGATAAAATAATTTCTAAGGGGGAAAAAAAAACCTGCTACATGATTCCAGTGGGACCTTGGCCTGTGAAAATCCATGACATAGATTCCCAATGATAGTCACTATACTGCATCTCCTCGCTGCCCTGACACTGCTGGCATTTTTGGATTCCCTTTCTGAGTCAACCTACTCTTTTCTGCATTCTCTTCATTTTAAATAAATTCTTTACCGAAAAGCTCGTCGGTCCCTCTGGCAGGCCCAACCCGTCAGTTCACCAAACATACCCAGATAGGTCTAAATGACAACTTAAATGCTAGGTGTAAATCAGCTACAAAGAGGTTAGGACATCTTTTGATTTTCAAAGGCCCAAAATCTTTTAAGTCATTTTCAGAAAGGATTCTTCCTAGGAACAGCATGGGATAATTCCTTCAGGCCCTCCCCTCTGTGCTCTCACCAGCAATGAAAATGCATTGTAGACATGCTTCCAGTGTTCTCAACATGAATATATATATATATATATATGTGTATATGTGTACATATATATATATATATATATTTGCTAAAAAGACAGAACAGAAGTCTCTCAGGCTATTTTGTACTCTTAACATATTGACTTTCCTGATCTCTTGCTCACAGCTGAATTCTAGCCAGAGTTCTAGCTAGTTCTAGTTCCTTCCTCAACTCACAGGCTCAGCCCTGTCTTAGGCTTCATGGTTATGGCTGCTGTTACTGTTTAATGAGAGCTAGTGGGTTATAGAGCCCTCATTCCATAACCCAAGTGACTGTGCAACATGCCATCTATTCTAAAATCACTTCTGTTCCATATCTGAAACCAAGTATGCAGCATGAGGCTCTAGGTCATATCTATGCGGCCCTTCTCAATCCCTTTTCCCTCTCAGAAATCCTGCTGCTAAGCATGTGCAGGCAGGCCTTCAGACAGAAATCCACCACCTTCTCTTCACCACACCGAGTCTGTCCCCACTGTCCACCCCCACACTGCTCTTGCTGAGCTCCTAACATGCCCTGTATGACTCCCTCTGAAACATTTGCCCCACCTGCTGCCAAGTTTGCACTGCCCCACTGCCAGTTCTCAGGGCTGTGCCTACTTTTCAGTTTCCAGCCTCCGTATCTAGTTCCTCCCACTGCTTACTGAGCTCAGAATACAGGTTCAGATCATGAAGTGCCTTGGATTCCAACCTAGATATTCTCCTACTCTTAGATGATTAAAGCAATGGAGTAATTTAGAGAAGCCAGATCTAGAAGAAAGATCACACAAATCATTGGGCCATCTTCAGCTGGCAAACAGGCTTTATTTCATCCATGTGTTGTTTTAAAAATATCCGTGTCAATTATGAAATTTGATAAATCTCACAGAAAACCCCTGGTTTTTGGTTTCTTGTGAGAAATCAGAAGGTCTCACAATATGCTCAAATTATCCTATGGTAACACTCAGCTGAAGCTGAGCAGGGGCTCCTCCAAAGGACAAATTTCCCCCAGCATATAGTCATCAGTGCTCCCTATGGCACAAAGGTTATTTAACATGACCCTGGCACTGATCTTTCTCTAATAGTAGAGAAAGATCTGTAGGAAAATGAACAAAGAAAGAAAAGTCCATGTATTTGAAGAAACACGCAAGAGAGAGACTATCGTGCCTGTGTGTGTGTGTGTGTGTAAGAATACTCTTATGTGTTTAATAAGTAGAATACGTAAGTATTGATATTTTTATTTAAAACGCTGTCCACATCGGACATTTACATTTATCTTGATTTGGCCCCTGCCCTGAAAGATTGATAGAGAGCATCTGCAACCAAGTCAGGCTCTATAAATATTTCAAATAAATAGCAGCCTACACATAGTAGTTTAAGGACCAATGAAAGTTGGCGTACTCATCAAGAATCTTCTTAACATCTGGGTCATGCCTTATCCCACTTCCTCACCAACAGCACAGGTGCAATTGCCACTATTGGAGTCACATTTTAAAAATGGAAACAAGGAGCTACAAATTAAAAGCAAATTTATTGCTTGAAGACAGCTTCTAGTCCTTCATTTATTAAACTCCTTCAACTAATATGTATTAAGCTTTTGTATGTGTTTGGCATGGTATTGTGCACTTTACATATTGTAATTGCTGTCATTCATGGAGGGCCGATTTTATAGTAGGGGTTCTACCAATCCCTTTCCAGATACTATATTATTTATAATCCTCCAAAGTAGCAATTATTTGCATCTTATGATAAGGAAGGTGGTGCTCAGAGAGCTAAACAACTTGCTGGGCACAGTGGCTCATGCCTCTATTCACAGCACTTTGGAAGGCCAAGTCAAGAGCATCACTGGAGCCCAGAATTTTGAGACCAGCCTGAAAAACATAGCAAGACCCTGTATCTACAAAATAAGAATAATAAACTAGACATAGTGGAGTCCACCTGTAGTCTCAGCTACTTAGAACTGCTTGAGCCCAGGAGGTCAAGGTTGCAGTGAGTCATGATTGCATCACTGCACTCCAGTCTAGGCAACAGAACAAGACTCTGTTTCAAAAGAAAAAAGAAAGAAGAAAGGAAGGGAGGAAGGAAGGAAGGAAGGAGAGAGAGGAAAGAAAGAAGAAAGAAAGGAAAAGAAAGAAAAAGAAAGGAAGGAAGGAAAGAAAGAAAGAAAAAGAAGAAAGAAAGAAGAAAGAAAGAAAGGCAGAAAGAAAAAGAAAGAAAGAAAGAAAGAAAGAAAGAAAGAAAGAAAGAAAGAAAGAAAGAAAGAAAGAAAGAAAGAAAGAAAAAGAAAGAAAGAAAGAAAGAAAAAGAAAGAAGACTAACGCTAAACGACTGGCCCATGGACACACCAGTTGGTGAGGCACCAATGCGCAAATCCAGGCCAGTCTAAATTCACATGAAGATGGAGAATGGTGTCATCTCTTGGATGGGTAAGTCTTTTTATATTGCTCAAAGCTGAATAGTACACAACCATGAACAGCAAAGATGGCTTAGTATGAAACTCTACCATTCCCCCAAATAACCTAAAAGAGATTCGTCCACAGACAGGAACAGTGGACTCACCCAACAAAGCTCAGGCATGTTTGTTTTAAAGCCTTCAAGTTTAATTTCTAATATGAAAAGCAGCTAGTGTTTTGGTGGGTAATCTGACTTCAAACCGCATTCTCCATTGCAGGATTTCGCTTAGCCTTCCATAATTTTGTAATCAAATCTTACAAAAACTTTAACCTCCACATGCTAATAAATAGCAACAAAAATTCATATGTAGTGGCACAATGAAAAAAAGTAATAAAGCTGTTCATTACCCTTGACTCTTCTGCTCCTTTGCCCTTGTTTTCCCTCTGCACGTGGACAGAAATTGAATTGATATTGAATTTGCTTCACTTGTGTAATACTATTCATACACGCTTTTGTAATTCATTCACTTCACTCACATTTCACCTTTTGTCATTTCAATCACTTTAAATCTGCTTTGGCCTTCTTCACATTCAGTCTACTAAGTTCCTGAGCATGAGGAGAGGATTTATTAACTTTACTTTCTGGGTTTGCGGTTTCAGTAGGAATAATCTCATCAGGGGACAGGTTTAGATATTGACAACACTGCTCAAATAGCCCTGAAATAAGGCCTCGAGAGAAGATAGATGCCAGACTTTCCTGGGCTGGACTTTCCCAAGCAGAGACACAATCAGAAAGCGTGGCCTTGTAGCATTCAGTAACAGTATAAGAAGTGGCTAAGTATTTGGGTTCTGTGATAGACAGGCAGAGTTCTGATCCTAGAGCACCAGTTCCTAGCACAGGAACTTGAGCAAGTGACTTAGTCTTTGTGTGCCTCCATTTCCTCATCTGCAAAATGCATATAGTATCAATCACACAGGATTGTTTTGAGGATTAAATGGAAATATCTACATAAAGCATTTACTCACATAAATAAATATGTGTTCAATAAATATGCATTATTATTATGGTAGAGCTATGAAGGTGTAGAACTAATCTCCTATCTTTTAGCATAGTCTGATGAAAACATGAAAAAGGTATTAAAAAACCCCACACTACTTAACAAAGTAAAGAGTATATAAACAATAACAACCAAAAAAACCAAGCCTCATATAAAGTAATTATTTATTTAGGCCAACAGTCTAATGCCAAGAGTTGCCTTTAGTGAAAAAGCCTTGTTGCCCTTCAATATCATCTTCAAATGTTAACAACACTGAATAATAATAAACTTCCTTTAGCAAATAATGAATCCAGCTTTCCTTAACTAAATTCAAGCTCTTTGAGGGCTCTCTTTATATTTGTCTTGTAGAACTCTGCGATAATTGTATTCCTAGGGCCTGCTATTTGCTGTGAAAAGGGCAGAATACTTTACTCGTCTAATTCTTAAATTTTAGAAATGTAGTGAATGAATCCCAATTTTATATTCTCATGTATAGCCTACTTTCCCTTTCTCTTTGCAGACAGGAGAGTGTTAAATTTCTCAGTCTTGGGCATAGAGGCAAAGCTGGGTGACCAAAGACTTGATGGAACAAAACAGGCCAAGACCCAGGCGATGTTATAGGAAAGACATAGTTGACTTCCTGGGATCAAAAACGGTAAGAGCACAAGCATGGGTCTGATTGATCCAGTCCTGCTTACAGTAGGGATAATAGATGAGGAAACACTGAGTCTAAATCCAGGTAAGCTTCAGAATTATTCCTGGTTTAGCAAACTCTGTAGATTAAAAGAATCTGGGTGGAAAATTCTAAAGGCAGCTGGTTGCTTTAGCAAAGATAGAAAGCAAAGGAAACTTGATTATCTGGAGGCAACCTAGGTGTTTTTCATCTTAAGAAACCAGAGACTGTTATTGCAGGCCCGAATCTTAAAACACAGAAGTGATCTCTTCATTCATTCAGAATCACTGACACCTACATGTCTGGATAAAGCTACATATGCCAATCAGACCCAAGGATCATTTGCTAGCCAGACCTAAGGATCCTCTCATGAATCTAGTCCAATAGAGGCTGCCCTATTGGAGTCCTTATATTACATTTATCAAAATCTTCCCTTGTTATGCATGTTATAGATGCTGCTCTGGTAGCAAATGCCTTCAGATGATGCCATAATACCAGATGTTTTTGTTTATTGTTATCAGGAAACTATCCCAGGACCTTTATCAACCATACACTGCTCATCTCTGACCTTTTCTCCAGGTCAGTTACAGCTTTTTGGAAGTGTAGTGACCAGAACATGTTCTTCAAGGGTAATATTATACTTTCTATTTTCATTCTAATATCCTGCTTGGTGATGCCAAGAACACTCTGGCCTTTTTTTTTCTTCCCTTACAGCTACAGAATCTTCAAGACCTGAGACTCCATGGTCTCTTAGAAGCAATTCACTCCAGCCACTATTTGTTGAGCCTTTACAGAGGACACAAAAGAAGCAAAAGCTCAGTCTTGGCAAAAGGCTCAGGTAGATACAATATTCATGAACCCATAAACTTATGAACATCTTATATACAAAACAAAGCAACATATTATTAGGCACCAGACACTCGACTGCAAATATTTCAGAAATTTATAAGAACTCAGGTACTTTTAAAGCAGATATGTTGCTGGGATATAATAACGGTAATGTAATTATTCCATAAATGGGACATACATAATAGAACAAATTCTTTGATTACTTTTCTATTAGTTGTTGTTAAGTGGTAAGATATTCGCCCAGGATCTTACTGTACATTCTCAAGGAACATACACAGGAGGAACATTCAGGCAAATGCAGATTAATATTAATAAGAAGCGTTGGTGCTCCTGGCTATGAACAGGTGGGCCATCTCACACATGAGCTGGAGGAATTTCTTCTAAATCACTGGCCTAAGGCCTAGGCCAGAGATGGTAAATACACAGCATAAGGATTCTTCTGCTTCCTAAAGCAAATATCACAGTCTTTTTCTCCCTGAGCCCAAAAATAGCCACAGAAGTTTTCTCAAGTCAGTGCTGCTGGTGGCCATCACCAAAGATCAGAAATTGGCCTTATAGACCTGTTTGTCAACCTGACCTTCGATCCAGGCATGGCTTAACTCATATTTCAGCCTGAATAAGGAGGTAAAACCTCTACCCATGTCCTAATAAATTCTTGGGATGCTTTCTATGTTTATGACTCTAACAATCTTGAATCAGTAATAACTGCAGACACTCATTTATGGAAGATATTCATTTCTAAATAAAAGTGGAAGACATGGATATAGTTTTGGTTTAATATGCCAGCTGGGTCAAGAAATACATAGTACACTCTGATAATAAAAATGTGTTTCTTGAGTAGCTGTATATTAAAGGGCACTGTGTTAGGGTTCTCCAGAGAAACAGAACCGATAGGATTACATAGAGAGAAAGAAATTAATTTTAAGGAAAATTCACTCATGTGATTATGGACACTAGCAAGTTCAGTATCTAAAGGGTAGGCCAACAGGCTAGAGACCCAAGGAGAGCTGAAGTTGCATTTCAAGTCCTAAAGCTGTCAGTCTGGAGACCCAGGAAGAGTTCTTGTGGCAGTTCAAATCCAAAATTCATCTGCTGATAGAATTCCTTCCTGCTCGGGAGAGGTCAGTCTTTGTTCTGTAAGGGCTTCGACTGATTGACGGAGGCCCTTCCACATTGTATCTGCTTTACTGAAAGTTCACTGAATTAAAATGTTAATTTCATCCAAAAAAACATTCTCACAAAAACATTCAGAATAATGTTGGATCAAATATCTGGGCATCATGCCCCAGTCAAGTTGACACATATAATTGATCATAGGCTATTATAAATATGAATTACCAAATGAATTATAAATTAATGTGAAAATAATATTAGTTATTTCCAATTCATAATCTGCAAAATCTGGAATCATCTAGTATGAATGAAATGTCTTCACAACCACAGTGGATGATTTGGTGAAGGTGTCCTCCACCCTGGAACTTTGCTTTCGGCAAAGCTTTCTTTTATTTGGGCAAGAATAACCTATATCAAAGACCATGAAATTTAAACTTAACAATTGCAAGAGAATAATATTATCTGAAATTTTACAATCTATGTATCCAAACAGGTAAGTTTACTTATAAATCCTGTAGTAAATGCCATCGAAAGAAAAAAATTCTATAATCAAAGTAGCAACCTCATGCAGTCTCATTGCCAAATGGGGTTTTAAAAAGATAAAACTTCAAACAGTATGAAAAATCAATTTTTTTATCATACTGACTTTTTATATTTTCTTTTAAATGCCAACTTATAAAAATACTGTCTAGAATAGAATCCAGAATACAAAATAACTTCTCCAAATCAATAAAAAAGCAACCTAATAGAAAAAAAAGGTAAAAGATGTAACAATGAGAAAATCTACTAGTGTTCAGAGAAGTGCAAATTTCCACTATAATATTTCACATCAGAAATATTGTCAACAATTTAAAATCCTGATATCAAATGTTGGAGAGAAAATGGAGCAGCAGGACTCTTTTTGTGCAATGAAACCACATGGGAGAACAATTTAACTACATCAAACAAAGTGGAAGCTGCATGTACCTTCTGGCCAAGGAATTCCACTTCTAAGAAATTCATGCACACATGCACAAAGTGATATGCTAAAATATTTGTAGCAGCATTTGGGAATAGGAGAATGAGTAAATAAGTTGTGGCATATTCATATTATGGAATACTATACAGCAATTCAGTAACTGACCTAGATCCACATGCTATTTTTTTAATCTTAAAAATATTTTGTTAATAAGAAAGGCAATTGCAGAAGAAAGATTTTTAAAATGCGTAATGACACTCTATGTTATTAATGTACAGACTGGAAGTAAGAAAATAATAAACAGTTAATTAACCAGGGGAAGAAGAAAAAAATAAGAATCAGAATGGGGTTTGAAGAAGCTTAAATTAAAACAGATTTTTTTTTATTTTAAAAAGAAAATTGTGTGGGTGTAGTGGCTCATGCTGTAACCCTAGCACTTTGGTAGGCTGAGACTGAAGGATCACTTGTGCCCAAGAGTTCAAAACAAGCCTAGGCAACTTAGCGAGACCTCATCTCTACAAAAAATAAAAAATAATAATCAGACATGGTGATGTGTGCCTATAGCTCAAGGTACTTGGGAGGCTGAGTTGGGAAGATTGTTTAAGCCAGAGGTTGAGGCTGCAGTGACCTGTCATTGTGCCACTGCCCTCCAGCCTCGGTGACAGTGTACGACTCTTCTTCTAAAAAGAAAAAAAGAAAGAAAGAACAACAAGGAAGGAAGGAAGGAGGAGAGAGAGGGAGGGAGAGAAAGAATACTGAAATAAATGTGGCAAAATGTTACCGTATGTTGAGTCTGGGTAGTGGGTACACATGTGATTATTCAAATTTCTCTATTATTTTCTAATATTTGAAATATAGTATAATTATTTTCCAAATAATTTTTAAAGCATAAGACTTTTCTTTTGGGTTTGTTTTGTATAGTTAAGGCAACTTTTACAAAAGAAGTAAACACAGAAAACAACTGTATGGGAAATCTTTCAAACCAAGCCTTGAGTTCAGGACAGAAAAGGTCATTTCTGACCTTCTCAGAATCAGGCAACAGTATCTTCTCTACTTTTTTCCTTCATTAACAGTGACTGTGGAAGGGATTTCCTCACATCCTTTCCACAGCAGCTATGGTTCTCTGCATGACTTAAATCCCATGAATGCTGGGTTAATATCAACGCCCAACGTTTGACTAGATAAGTAGTAAGATAATGTGGATTCCATTTGTAAGACTTTACTACTCTGAGGACTATTTTCCTAGCTATTTATATTCTTGAATTCTATTCAGGTGCCTCAATTCCCACAAGTGTAATATGGAAATGATGCCATTTCTAACTGTAGAGGTGTACTTGGGGCATTTATACAATAAGAGGAACAAATTTTCTTTAAGACCACCAAACAAGCCAATCTCCTTCTTAATCTTACTCATTATTCCCTGACCTTGTTCAATCCATTCCTTTGACTCATCCATTAATTCATTCAATAAGCAAAATTTCATTTTGTACCTACAACATGCAAAAAATAGGTAAGAGCTCAGGAGCCCTCAAACATGCCAGGTCATTCTTTTTACACAATATATGAGCTAATGGAAAACATAAACTCTTCAGAAGGAATGAAAGGTGTTTTATCTAAGAGGACACTTCAAACACATAGAGTCTAAGACCACTTGGAGTCATAGGTGGGAACAAATGTAAAAGCTGACAGAGGGTGTCGTCCAAAACACAAGTAAAGAATAATGGTGTAGATAACAGGATGGCACATTTCATTCTTTACTCTATAGCTGTGGCATTCAAGCTTTGTGATTTAATAAACCAAAATAAATTCCCTCCCAAATTATACATGGTGGCCAAATTTTGTTTTCCAAATATAATCATTAAACCAACAATGAACCAAATCTTATAATAGTCTATCATCAAATTTAATTAGAAGTACATAATTATAGAGTAAAAACAGTCCTTTCAATGGATGAACTATTATTTTTCTCATTTTGCTATGATTTGAAAACCCCTACTATAGTGTCACAGAATGATTCAGTTTCATTGATTTAATAAATTTGTTGACTTTCTACCATGTTCCAGAAATTATTCTAGGCATTTGTAGTACATCGTGAACAAAATGAAGATTCTTGCCCTCATTCTAAATTATGAAAAAGAAATAAAGTTTATGATGATGATTAATTTAGCCTGAAATGAAAAACCATCTCTTCATGTTGAATTACAGAATTTTCTACTAAAATTAAATGCAGATCTTACATAAAAGCAAACAAACCTGCTCCTCTTTGTAAAATACAATGGGACTTTGCTAAAATTAAAGAGAAACTTTTATGCTTCATTTCAAGTTAAGCAGTAAGTTTAAGGCTGAAGACAGCAAAATGTTCAGTTGGCTGAATATAAAAGTAGAAGTTTATTTTGATAATATTAAAATCTGCACTATTATCATTTCCTTTTATAGCTAATATATGCATATTTCTGGCCAGTATTTTTGTTTGTTTGTTTGTTTTTTGACATTGGATCTCACTCTGTTGCCCAGGCTGTAGTGCAGTGGTGCCATCTTGGCTCACTGCAGCCTGGACCTCGCCAGCTCAAGGAATCTTCCCACCTCAGCCTCCTGAGTAACTGAAACCATAGGTACACAGCACCATGCCAGGCTAATTTTTTGTATTTTTTATAAAGATGGGGTTTTACCCTGTTTTTCAGCATAGTCTCAAACTCCTGAGCTCAAGGGATCCACCCACCTTGGCCTCCCAAAGCGTTAGGACTACAAGCGTGAGCCATGGTGCCCATCCTGACTGAGCAATTTTCACAACTCAATTATATTAGCATCTCCATTAAACCTGGAATAGGCTACTTTCCGAAGTGCCAATATGATGAAATAATTATTATTATTATCTGCAATTTACCTTTTGGTCAAATTGGAACCTTATTTTTTATTAGTCATATCTATTTCCTAAGGTTAATATTACCTGATTATCTTCATATGTAATTCATTTTTACAATTAATCTTGAATCAACTTATACTTGCTTTTCTAAAAATTATCGGATTTGGCATAAGCTATCTGCCAAAGTACATATATCAGAATTTCCTTAGCTTCTTTAAAATGTATAGATTTTCAATTAACTGATATGTTGCGTGAGTTAAGAATACACCTAGATATTCAGCAATCCCTGAGTTCTCAGCTTGCACTTGCCAATAAAACTTTCCTCTATCTATACTTTATTCAGAGGTGATATCCCCATTTCTCCAGTGTGAGTCTCAATACTTTTCCTTGGTCTTAAAGCAAAGATATGCTCTTAAATGCCAACAGCAGCCAGAATGGTAATAGAATCATGAACTGAACAGCCTAAAAGATAGTAGGAAATGATGGAGGCTAAGGTAGATCAAGAGTGCATATTCCCTTCTAAAGATATCCCAATACGTATTGTTTTCTTTTAAGCACTGTGTATGGCTAAATCAAACACATCTGCAGACATGGCCTGCAGGCCTGCACTTCGCAGCTTGTCTTAAACATTATCTGCCTAGATTACTATAATACACTTGGCATAAGTCATCCTGACATAAATCCTGAGTTTCCAATTATTGTTACATAAAATGATTACTATTAAATAACCAATAAAGATGTATTTTATTGTTCTAGCACTATCCTAGTTACTATGATTAATCAAAAAAAAAAAAGGTATGTCATCTTTCCTTAAGGAATGAGAATAGAAAGGAGCAATTATTTGGCACCTGCTATGTACAAAGCATTATACAAATATAAAAGAATCCATTTCTGTAGGGTAGCAGTTATCACATTTGCCTGAAAAATATCAAAGAAATGATTTTTTAATCTATACAACTTCACAAGTGCCTATTATTATTATTGAATGAATGGAATACTTGTAGTTATCCATTCATTCAATAAATATTTATTAAGTATGATGAAGTGCTTAAGGACTGGAATTTTATTTATTTATTTATTTATTTTTGACGAAGTCTTGCACTGTTGCCCAGGCTGGAGTGCAGTGGTGCCATCTCGGCTCACTGCAACCTCTGCCTCCTTGGTTCAAGCAATTCTCCTGCCTCAGCCTCCTGAGTAAGTGGGATTACAGGTGCGTGCCACCACACTCAGCTAATTTTTTGCATTTTTAGTAGAGATGGGGTTTCACTATGTTGGCCAGACTGGTCTCAAACTCCTGACCTTGTGATCCGCCCACTTCAGCCTCCGAAAGTGCTGGGATTACAGGCATGAGCCACCGCACCCAGCCAAGGACTGGAATTTTAAAGGTGAAGGTAATGAAAAGCAGAAAGATCATGAAATGTAGCCAAGGAAAAGAACTGATCCTTGCCTTTCTTAGTCCAATGCCCAGGATCTTTCCCCCAACCTACCTTTTAGAAAGAAGCACAGACAAGTATCAGCTCCAGTAAATCTGACATGGTTTTGAATTCTACTGTAGCACTTTATAGCTACATCTCTTTCTGTGTTGTACTTCTCCCTGTCTCTCTCAGAGTATTGTGGCAATGGAAAGGGCTTTATAAACAGTCCTGGCTTTTTGATGGATAGAGAAAACCTTCCAAGCTGAATTTGAACTGAAATTGTTTTCCCATGGTGCAAAAGATATTGATTCTATGATACTACTTGTGTAGCCATATGAAAAACCTCCCTGCCTTCAGACACTAGTGTTTTGCTATTTAACAGTTTCTAGCATATGTGTGTTCAGCTGATAAATATGTAATTTGGAATTTTTCTCATATTTACATATGTGTCTCTATATAATGGTTATTATCACTAAAGAGCTGGCCATTGTTCAACATGAATAAAAATGCCCAATAGTTTTCAAGATTATTGTTTTGTGATTAATATAGTTGGGTCAGCTGTTTTATCTGAGAAGTATATGTATTTTGGAGTACACTAACTATTAGCTATCAGTTGAATGGGTTCATTTGTACCTTACACTGATATGCTGTTAACTAAAGACCAAAAATTATTTAAGAACAGAAGCTGGAACTCCTTTCACTTATTTACTTATTTTTAAATTCCCCATAGCGTGGGGAGAAGAGTTGAATGAATGAGTGAGGGTGCGCGTAAAGAGGCTAGTCCTACTCTAGAAGGTCTCTAAATTTGAATGAGTCATTTCTTAAAGAAAGCCCATATCATTGCCTCTCACATCTGGCAAATATCAAACATCTTAGGATGTGAGGTAGTGTCCTGGCATTCAATCAAGGTTTGACTGATAGTGGAAAGAGTGTATATGTTTGGAACAGAAATGCTTGTAATTGAATACTGTGTTACCATCGGTAAAGTTCTTTGGCCTAGACATTAAAGAAAATGAATATACATAAAAATATTAATTTCAAAGTGTCAGTTAAGAAATTTCTCTAAAAACTTTGTCTAAGAGAGGGGATACATTGCTATTTCACCCACTAGGGGAATTTACTAGCATCTACACTTGAATTTTTATTGGTGATTACTCTCTTGATCGTACTTATGTTTCTTAACATAGCATTTTGTTCATGTCCTCAAGAATAAATTTTATCTGGTTTATATTGAGCTAATTGGCAATTATACTCTGTGTTGACCTTATTTCTCATCTGCAGCCATTATTTGCAGCTACCTCTCTTTGAACTCTAAGTTGTTTCAATAGTGACCCTGATTTTGTCTATTAGCCTTTCACATAGAGAGAAATTGACATCATTGTACTGGGGAAAGTATAACTGCTCTCTGCCCGTTGTCATTCCTGTAGGCCTCACACAATGCACTTGATTCATTTTTTGTTCTTGATTTGCCTCTCCAGAGCAAAGCCGTAAATGCTGATTTTCCCTGAGCTGATTGAGCACCAGCACTGCCGGGAACTTTCAGATCTTCTATTGCATTTAGCTTTCGTCCCATGCTAGGCTTTACATCTTTTTTTCTTTATGTATACTGCCGCTATACTGATGTACATAGCTTCTTCCAAAGTACACCAAGCAATTTCGCCAAGATAATAACTAACATTATTGAGTACTTATCACAAGTCAAGCACTATTCCTGGATTACTCCATTTAATCTTTACAACAACCCGAAGGGGTAGGTATTATTATTATCCCCATTTTACTGATGAGAAACCATGTTCTTAACACTGCTCTACTTGCAGGGCCCCTATTTCAAGCCATTGTGCCTTTACACATATTCCTTCTGCTTATCAGCTGAAACTGCCCTTATTCCCCCTCCGCAGCCTTGCAAACTTCTATTTATCCTTTAAGACCATTTCAGATGCTTTGTCTGTGAACTCTTTTTAAATCTACTTCACAGATTTGATCATTACCTTTTTGGACCAAAAGTAGCAACTACAAAATTTTAGTATTGCTCATCTCTCACTTCACAGCATTTATTTATTTATTTGTTTATTTATTTATTTATTTTAATAAGACAGGGTTTTGCTATGTCACCCAGGCTGGAGTACAGTGGCATGATCACAGCTCACTGCATCCTCAACCTCCCAGGCTCAAGCAATCCTCCCGCCTCAGCCTCTCGGCCTCCCAAAGTGCTATGATTACAGGTGTGAGCCACTGCACAAGGCCAGCATTTAAAAAAAAAAAAAAAATGTATCTGCCTCTCTTAACAAACTAATGATGTGAGAGCAGGAACTTGAATAGTTTACCTTTAAATCCTTGTCTTCTGCACCTAATTCCTGGCCCATCTCAGAGTTAATTTCTATCTACTGCTTTGCTTCTTGATTACTAATCATAATTTCTTGGTTAAAAAAAATTTTGTGGTATGTCTAACAATTTTTGATTTAATACTGAATCATTACTAATACATTGTAGAAACTCAATTCTGTCATGTTCTTTGGAAGATGATTGATTCTGCTATCAGGAAGTTCTATTGCTACTTGATCACTATGTACTACGGCAACCTTGGTTTTCTATTTTGTTATTAAGGTCCATGAAAAATCTAATGTTTTTCCCAAATGTCTTTAACTGGACATCCAAACTAAATTTTGTCTTCTCTGAAGATCTTGTTGAACCACAATTTTAGGCTTTGTTAAGAAGGGTCTAGTGTAGGCTTTACTTGAAGTTGTTTCCCTTACTCCTAAAATGTAGCTTTTTTGTACCTCAGTGCATGTGAGGATGTTACCAGGAAGGTATTGAGAGATTTCTCTACACTGGCAAGGCCAGAATTCCAATGTTCCCAGGCACTGCTCTTCCCAGAGTTGTTCACCCAGTGGTATCTCTGTTTCTCTCTCTAGTGATTCTGAAGTGCTTCCACTCTCCATATATATATATAGCCCAGTCCTTACTCACAAATCCACAGATGATCCCAGAAACTTCTAGGTCCTACTCTACGTAATTCCCAGTTTCTGATGGCCTAACCTGTAGATTCCAGCCATTTCAGTTGACCCAAACCCTGATCTTGGTCTCCTTAGCTGAATGAGGCCACCATGCTCTGCTCAGACTCCAGCTCTTCTCACCATGCTCAGAGAATCGTCTCTTGGCACAAGGTTGGCCAATCATGAGGCTCATGTCTTGTTTCCTCATCCCCAGGGTTGCAGGTGTAGTGTCAACTCTTGTTCAGTGCCCAAAAATAGTTGTTTTATATATTTTGTCCAGTTTTAAAGTCACTTATGTCAGGAAACAGAGTCTAGTATCAATGAAAACAGCATAGCTAGAGTCAGAAATCTCTCGTATTAGGCCAGGCTTGGTGGCTTCCACTTGTAATTCCAGTGTTTTGTGAGGCCAAGGCGGGAGGATTGCTTGAGGCCAGGAGTTCAAGACCGGCCTGGGCAACATAGTGAGACTCCATCTCTACCCATCTCTACCAAAAAAAAGAGAAATCTCTCTTACTTATTTTTATAACCCAGGCACTTCTAAGTGTCTAGCAAACAGTGTCCCCACTAATCAATAACTCTTTATGGTATTGAGTGAGTGATGCCTTTTAATGAGCTATACTGTTCTAGCTAGGTAATGTTTTTATTATCCCATGAGATAAACAATACAGATTTTTATTCTGATATAAAATTAATTTCTTAAAATTAATTGGAGGAGTGATGAGACAATTTTCTCTACTACTCTTCAGTTACTACTATTTATATATACTAAACATTTTCTAATCCTTTGATGGTAGACAGATAAATACTTAGGCAAATTAAAGCAAAAATCTAGGTTAACAAGAGTGCCTCAGAGAAGAGAATTATCTGCTAATGTAATTTTCCCACCTAGTGAGGGTTAACAAAAAATTCTTTCTATTTTGATACTTACTACTGAAAATGTCTATGAACTAAAAGAATTCATTTTCCTTTAGAAGATGTAGCCTTTGAACAACCAGCAAATTTGAGATAGATGGATTTTTCTTCAATAACTCTGAATACCACCCCACTCTGTTCAGTCCAAACAATCCCTAATACCTAAGAACATATTCAGGAAGAGGAAAACCTCCAGGTAACTGCCCTAAGTTATGGCTACACCAAATTCTGATTGTTCCCAATACAGCAAATGAATAGGACTCCACCCCAAACATCACGTGTGATTCCGGAAACAAATGAATATTCTCTCAGAACACCTATAAAAAAGACATTGTCTCAACCCCAGTGATTTATAGAGCAACTTGAGGGAACACATACCCTTTCTCCGTTTCATGCCATGATCAGAGGAAAACCAAAATGCAAACCTAATAACACAGAGCTACCGTTGAAGGAATCCTGGACCAGTGTCTGAAAAGTATCTCCAGACTCCTGCATTTTCTTTCTTCTTAGTCACATTCCTCGAAAACAAGGAAACCAACCAGTCAGTTTGCTGGTTGAGGAATCAAGCTTACTATCTTTCCTTTATTTATTTATTTTTTAAAATTTGTACAATTTGGGGTTTATTTGACTTCTCAAATCTGTGAATTGTATCTTTCACCACTTTTGAACCATGTTAGTTATTATTTTCTTCAAATATGGCCTGTGCTGCCCTTTCTTTCTCTTCTCATGCTCCATTCTCCGTTATTATCTCTCTTTTTCTATTTTCTGTCTTTTTATATTTCCTGAATGCATTCTGAATAATTTCTTCTGAGCATATTAATTGTTTCTTTAGCTGATTTAAACTGCTGTCAAGTCGATACATTGAGCTCTTCTATTTGCAATAGTGTTATTCAACATGTGGTCTTCAGATCAGCAGCACTATTATCATCTGAGAGCTTGTTAGAAATGAAAATTCTTAGAACTGACCTTAAACCAACTAAATCAGAATCTATTGGAGTAGGACCCACAGGAATCTACGTTTTAACAAGCTATCTAGTTAATTTTTATGTATGTTAATCTAGAAGAAGCAATGATTTGCAGTATTATATTTCTAAATTTATTAATTGAATTTGATTCTCTTAAAATATGCTTTGTAATCCCTTGTTTTCCGTTTCCTAGAATATCTTTGTCTTCTTTAGGCATGTTTGTTTTGTATTTCAATATTTGAAGTCTTAGAGGACCTGTTTCTGCTTTATCTAATTTCTGATGGTCTCATGCATGATGACATGTTTCCTTCTGTACTTAATGAAGTTTTTTTTTTTAAATTGAAAAATGCTAAAACTACTTGTGGATGTATTTTGAAATCTGGGCTGCAAGCGCTTTCTCCTCTGGAGATAATCCGCATTTTCTTATGCCAAGTGTGTAGAGATACTTTAGATTTACAAGTGTTTTGGACCACTCATGTGGGCTACCAATCCATTTGAGGGCTGGCTAGTGGTTAAAACTTCTCAGAGGCAATTTGTTTTCCCCCTTCATCTGATTAGCTCAATAATGAATTTCCACTCAGTCTCCAAAGGCAGGGTGAAAAGGAGATATTCCTTGCACTAAGGATGTTGCTCTTGGAGTTTTTTTTTATGGGAAGATTGTTTCTTTTTAGGGTTCCTGCCTGTGTGAGTCTGAGGCTTAATCAGCCATTGCCCAAGCCCAGGAGGCAACATAGTTCAAAGCTAAATGTCAATAACTTTAGCAAATGAACTCAAGATGAAAGTAGCATCAATGTTTAAGTAATTTTATTTAGACTATATTCTAATAAATTATTACTATTTTATCAGCAATTCCATGCATTTAAGATTTTATGTATTTATATATACATATATGAATTGTCCATATATTATTCATATGTATACATGTATGTGTATACTCATGCTCACACACACACACACACACAAAATGATGTGCTGCAGGTGGCTTATGCTGAATCCTGAGATTGAATTGTTAACATCACTATCCAAATGTGCATTCAGCAATGTCATCTTTGTACCTTAAAATAAGCTACAGTGAGAGTATTTACACCATAATATTCAACAACAACAACAAAAACAAATTGTCTTTTTTTTTTCTAAAAATC
Organism: Plecturocebus donacophilus; assembly: GCA_004027715.1. Taxonomy (NCBI): domain Eukaryota; kingdom Metazoa; phylum Chordata; class Mammalia; order Primates; family Pitheciidae; genus Plecturocebus; species Plecturocebus donacophilus. Next base: position 29,710 of record PVKP010009251.1, on the reverse strand, counting down.
TGATCAAGCATTTTACCCACACAGCAATATACATATACAGTCCCACGTTTTTACTTGCATTCTTCAGGAGGATTAGTCTGGCTATCTAATAAATGGAAGTCTTTCTCTTCTCTCTATTGCAGATTTTGCTTGCCCTAGGGATCCATTGTTTATACCCAAGACACATGCTAATTTTCTCTCACTTTCCTTTGTTCTTCATACAACCATGCATAAATGTTCCAAATAATTTAACTTTAGATCAAGACTATCCTTTTGGTGTTCCAGTAATTTAACTGCAGACCTCAGAAATACCCTGCAAAGTTGTTGTTATTATTTCTCTATTTTATAGATGAAGAAACTGAAGCCCAGAAAGATTATGTAACTCGATGAAGTTTACGTACCTAGAAATGGCTAGAACTGAGATCCAAATGCAGATCTATCTAACTCTAAAGCTGTGCTGCCTCAACTGACTGTATATTTTCAATTAACCACATGGAGTGGTCTCCCAAAATTATTTCCTTTCTTAGTCATCCTTTTCTCCTCTGTAGTCTTTATAATAGCTATCATTTTTCCTTCAGTTATAAAAGGATCAATTCTCAAAATGCGTTCTTGCAAAATAAAAGGGAAGTAGGGAACAAAACCTTCTTTTTTTTGGTCTCAAAATATTTCTGGATACTGAGTTATAAAGTAGTTTGGTAATTGTTGTAAAGTCAGGAATACATTCATTGATCTTTGTCTCTGTTCCTGGCACCAGGCTCCTAAAACTCATCGAATTTCCTAAATAATAGAAGAGTCTTTTGTAATTTATATGGTGTCTCTTTCAATCACAGGTAAGTTTACGCTAATGAGGTGACTTAGGGTGGGGCTCCTGGGTAGCATGGAGGTGGTGCTAGTCACTAGAAAGACGAAACAATTAGAGAGAAGTGAAAGTGTCCCCATACGCTTTACAAAATCAGTCAGGAAGAAAATAAAGCAAGCTTGCAGCCCACTGAGCATTCGTCACTAGGCCAGCGGGCCCTCTGACCTGCCTCTCATGGTTGTTGGTGCCTGTTTCATCAGACTCATGCAGACCCTACCACAGGATCATAGTGCCCCTTGACTGCTCTATAGATAACAACTTGAACATTGTGAAACATTAGGTTTTGCCTTTGAATTATTCTTTCAATCCTGTATGCCAGTGAAACTACTGATGCCAGCTGGTCTGAAGAATTCTCCAAGAAGCTGACTCACAAAAAAAAATGCAGTTTCCACATTCAGATAATTTCATCCTCCTTAGCTAACCAGTCAACAACTCCAATATTCCAGCCCGTCACCCATTATGATCCCCTTAAAAGTCCCAGCCCAGCACTCCTCAGGGATACAGAGTTGAGGGCCTCCTCCCATCTCCTCACTTGGTGCCATGCAATCATTAAATCCTTTCTCTATTGCAAACCCTGCTATCTCAGTGTAATTGGTCTGTTACTGCAGTCATACAAACCTATGGGTCCTGTAACAATAGGAATTTTCAGTTTTACACCTAACCTCCAGGGAATGGAGGGGCTGAAAACTGAGTTTTATAAAAGCTCTTAAACAAGAAGGCTCAGAGGGCTTCTAGGCTGATGAACATATTAAGGTGCTGAGAGGGTGGTGTGCCCAGAAAGGGCATGAAAGCTCTGTATCATCTCTCCTCCCATATTTTGCCTTCTACCTCACTTTCATTTGGCTGTTCTTGAGTTAAAGCTTTTATAATAAACCAGAAAATGTGGATAAAGTATTTTTTTCTAGGTTCTGTGAGCCATTCTAACAAATTGTCAAACATGAAAAGAAAGTAACTGGAACACCCAATTTATAGCCAATCAGTCAGAAGTGCAGGTGGTTCAAGACTTGCAACTGGCATCTCTGGTAGCGTGGTCTTGTGAGACTGAACCACTTTAATTTGTGGGATCTGGGGCTAACACTAAGTAGGTAGTAACAGAATTGAATTGAGTTATTGGACACCCAGTGTGTGTTTAAAGAATTAGAAAACTGGTTGTTGGTGTCAAAAAACATCCTAGGATTTTGAATGCTATATTCTTTTTTTTTCCTTTTTTTATTTTTATTTTTTCTAAGATGGGATTTCACTCAGTTACCAAGACTGGAGTGGAGTGCAGTGGCATGATCATAGCTCACTGTAACCTCAAACTCCAGGGCTCAAGGAATCCTCCCACCTTAGCCTCCCAAGTAGATACTACCATGTCCCATGTCTGACTAATTTTTACAGACAGGGTGTCACTGTGTTGCCCAGGCTAGTCTTGAACTCCGGGCCTCAAGCAATCCTCCCACAGTGGCTTTCCAAAGTGCTGGGATTACAGGCATGAGCCACCATGCCAGCCTAAAAGCTGTATTCTTAATGAAGGATGGCCAGCCTAAATGCTGTATTCTTAATGAAGGACTTACCATCAAATAATTTGTAAATATAAACAATAATCTTTCTTAAAAGCAAATGTATCAAAATAAGATTTCATAAAAACAAAATACCAAAATATTACAAATCTGATGCATAAATTATTATTGAAGAGATAGCATTATTTAATAAAGAAAATTAACATCTCATAAAATATTCAATGTGTCTCATAAATTTGACCTGAAACTAATATTCTGCCACATAAACATGATTAAATCTTGTCTTTGACTTCTAGGGCTTTAGAAGAACTTCTGCTATTGGTGGTATTGGGGCTTAGAAAATGATACAGCAGAATATGGGGCCTTGGCACGCTGAATGCTTTGAATTAAAGGAAATTAAAAGACCTCAGAAGTAAGCTTCAGAACCAAGGTTTTCTCTGACTTTCCCCTCAAGCCCTGCACCTGTCTCTCTAATCCTCTTTCTTTACCGATGCACCAGGAAGGACTCTCTCTGGATTTCCCTTATATCTCTAGGAAAACTTTTTTCCAAAAGAAATGCAATTGTCTTAAGACACTCTCCCTAGGAATCTCATCAAAAAAATAGGAAAAATTTAACACCAGAAAAGAGAAGTGTCTTTACCTTGCTCAGACACACTTTTTATCTGTTCTTCCGAGGCAGCTCCTAAAGATTACCTGGAAAACTTTATCTGCATAATAAGACAACCTTTGTTCACAGTGAAGTTTCACTCCTCACCTTCCCACCACTTCCCCCACAGCTCAGAGGATCTTTGTCCTAGGCCATTGTTCTTGAAGCTCATTCATTTCCTGGTAAAATTATTTACTTCTACTCTTCTCATCTCCCCTTGCCCTATAAAGAAGTTTATATGAGCATCTGAACATCATTAGATTGTTGAGTGATCACTCTCTTGTGATTTCCCTGTGCTTATGCACATAAAATAAATTTGTAGCCTTTTCCTCCTATTAATCTGTCTATTGTCAGTCATTTCTGTGAACAATCAGAAAGGGCAAAATGGAAGCTTGGTCTTCGTCTCTACTGTAGGAGTCCCCAAGTTAATCATAAATAAGGTAAATATGGTATTAGGATAATTCAAAGAATCTGAACATTGTTTTACTTAAAGCATTTATTTTAATTATTGGTACTATAACCCTATAGCTTCTTTTTATTATCAATGTGGAGCATATCAGATCTGTCCTGTTCTTTTGTGAGCTTCATGTGCAAACTAGTATTATTATCTTGATGCTATTAAAAATATATACTCTGAGTTTCAAACAATCAACTGCGAGATGACTTTTGGAACATATCAATTTGGAGCTGCCTATATTGTGATAAAGAAGGAGGAGGTGATTTGTCCAAAAGCATACTGAAATCACTCCTGTGTGAGTGTATTGGTTTGAAAATTTTCCCCACCTATTTTTTTTTAAGATAAGAGACACTGATCAACTGGAATTATTACTCAATTGAAATGTTACTATATTTTGAAATACCACAACTAGAGCTAACATTTTGTAAAACTATGTTAAGATTATGCATTTTTCATCTCCTTAGACCCTTAAAGGACATTATTCCCTACATATTTTAATTATTTGACCTTTGCTAGGTGATAAATTAATCTAATGATCTGGGGATTGTCAACTGAGTCTGGACTTGTGTTTACTTGAATACTCTTCAAATCTCTTTTTAGTTTGTAAGTATTTCTGCAAAGAAAAAACATTCTGTTGGTTCTTTCATTGAAGCTTTTACCTAGATTAACAACATTTTTTTTCCAAAATGTTGTTTAATTTATATCATCTTTGGAATTCAAGAGGATTACTTTTATCTCTACTAGTTTGTGAATTGGCTATATTTAAAAAGATAAACTGATGGAACTCAGGATAACTTTTCCTGTTATGATTCCAGAGTTATATTTCTGGCTTTTTGTCTTTTTCATCTTTTTCACATTTGCTATTTCCTCCTGGTCTCTGAGGATATTGTTTTTGCTCTTAAAATCAAGGTCAGGCAGACTTCTTATCTCTCTGACGTTGGCCTTTTAGGTTTTCTTCATATACATCTTTATCTTTTCTTTTTAATCTTATAGCTAATGACATTTCATCTTCTCTGGTTTCTTGGATTTTTTTCCATGTAATTTTAATTATCTATTGGTCACCTATATTACATGCAAACAAAAATAGCTAATGTTAAGTATATAGGGAAGATGTTCTATTTATCTAATCGGTTATTATCTATTAGATTCAGACTGAAGATGCTGAGTTGCCTCCATCTACAGTCTCATAATTTGGTGGAGCCAATTCAACCCAGATATAGTGTTAGTCATTTATAAGTTATACCATTACAAAACCCAATGAAAATGCAGTCATAAAATTGAATGATTTATCATCAGTTGCCATCTGGATTCTTCTCATGAGAGAACTGAAGCTTCCATCATAATAGAAGGCTGGCTATCAATTGACCAGTCTTAAATTTTAGAATTAAATGTATACAAATAAAGTATATATTACGGTTCTGATAGCTGTTTTCCTGTTCTTTGCTTATTTTAGTTCAACTGTTGGCATGACCTAATGATAGCGTTTCTCAATATTAAAAGTTGACACCTTTAAGACCTTTGGGTACCTCCTGATATTTGTTCACTTTTGAATTAATTATCATCATTATGCTGATAAAATCACATATAATTTGACTTCCCCATTTTTATTGTTTTATTATTATTATTTTCATTTTTATTTTTTACCTTTTTTTTTTTTAGAGACACTCAATGTCTTGCTATGTTGCCCAGGCTGGTCTTGAACTCCTCAGCTCAAGCAATACTCCCACCTCAGCCTCCCAAAGTGCTAGGATTATAGGCATGGGCAACCATGCCTAGCCCATCTGCTTTTAAATGCTATAATTATAATTTTCTGTCACTGACCATATTTTATTCCTGAATACATTCTTGACAATTTTCTTTGTTCTTTAAATGTAATTTTAGATATGAATCATGAATGTTTCCCAACTACCAGGAAATAACCTGATTACTATCCAATACTTCAAGTATTTAAAATATTTAGTAAATTGATAACAATGGTTTTATTTTTTATTTATGATTTCATTATTAAAATTATGTCCCTGAAACTTTCCAGTTGAAGTATATGTGATGCTTAGATGCAAAGTCTGAATTACATTAATAACAATCATAACTTTTATTGAGTGCTTATAAGGTGGCAATAACCCTATAGATATTTCATTCTTAAAAAAGCCACTGTGGTTTACAGATAAGGAGATTGTCTAAAGCTTATAGAGATAACTTAACTTGCTCCAATTCAGCTAGTATATGTAAGATTCATAATCAGAACCCGGATTTGTGCAAGTCCAAAGCCTGTATTTTATTCCCCCATTCTGCATTACTTCTCCATTATACAGATGAGCTGTCTCTTCAGTGATCATGTTGTCTGATCAATATCCCACCTCTCCATCTCATTTTTATTCTATAGATTTTTAATGTATGGTAGAACTAATGAACTTGGTACAGTAAATGCATGTATTTACTATCTGCATGACTGATCTATATAAGATCTCTAGACAGTTGCTAACACCATGGCCATTAGTACGTATTGTAAAAATGACTGAAATAAATGAATCAGCTCTGAGATGTGGGCACAAGTTATGGGCCCACGATATTGCTCAAGACAGTGATGGTGGTGAAATTCAGAGTACTAAAGCTTGGGGTCACAGGCTTGAATTGAGATTCTGCTCCACCACTTACTAGCCAAGTGACATTTCACAGGCCACTTAACCTCTCTGAGCTGCCTTTTTCACATCTGTTAAGTCAAAGTATAGGAATACTGACCTCATAGTGTTGTCAAAAAGATTAAATGAGATAATGTGTGTAAAAGGTTATTACATTCTAAAGAGCACTCTGTAAATTCAAGCTATACTCATTATTTTATTAGAGCAGCATTTACCGATAAATTCTTGAAATGGAGACTACTTGGGAAAAAGAGAAAATATGTTGCATGTTACTGTTCTATTATTTAAATCTCTTCACACTTGGACTCCTACACTGCTTTACAGTCTGGATCGTGCTTAACTTTCTGTTTGCAACTTAACATCCTGCAAATGATGTATCACTTGCTTTGCCATCTGTGTCTTCTGCAAAATCTAGGTTACATTACAGTATTTTTGTGTACTTCATGTCCTACTAAGATTTGACTAAATATTTTGGGGATCTTCTAATGCATATTTAAGACTTAATTCTTCCGTTATGATATTCCTCAGTATCTTGGTATGAATGAGAAGAAATATATTAATTAATCAATAATAGTTAATAAGCTTTTGACTGTGACATATGCTGAGTACAGTCAAGTCCTGGAGGGCAACACGTACAGCATGTTACAAGTCTGTCACAATTTGTATGACTGATGCATATAAATAGTAGGTCATAATCAATCTTCCTTTAAAGAAATCACATATTTATAAAACAAAAATAAGCTGGCATTTAATATTACTTTCATCATCAGCAGTTGTGTTTGAAACTATCCTACTGTACTGTATCATTAGAATAATCTATTATTGTATTTTTTGAGAAAAACTTTATACAAGAAATTTCAAAGTAAGATGGAAATAAGATAGGGTATTACTTTTTATAAAATGGCATACTTTTTCTTTTATTCTAAGTAAAATACACAATGAACAATAATTAAGAGGACAATTTGATGGTCCATTGACAAATTTTAATAGGTCCATTTTCCATGGAAAGTATACAGAGTTGAAATACACAAAATCTCTCTGTGTGTTTTAATTAGTGATATTTGATAGTATTAATTATAATAAATTATTTCAGCTGTAATGGTAAAACAAAGATGTAGCACACAAAGCAAAATTGAGCAAAGGTCCAAATGGGATATTATTAAAATGTCAAAGTGAGTAAGCAGATGGAGTTTGTATGGCTCAATGGATTAGCCACCAGGCTCCATTACCTTGGGGACTCTACTGAAACCCAGTCTCAGTAGAATGATCAGAAAGTAAAAATAAAGGTTACATGTAGACACAAATAAATAATTTTGTTTGTACTTCCATCTAAAATGCAGAGGTTTTTTTTTTCTTTTTCTTTAATCACAAGACTACATGAAGATTACAATACTGCTACATTTGTTTTTACCAGAGATTTATTTTTCCCCTCTAAGTTTGTGTAAAAGGAAATAAAGAGAAAGATTGGAAACCATGCAGATTTGTCATGCTCTTCACATAACAGCATGTACAATGCAGTAGCTGGATCAAAGCATGCACTCTCTCTAATGGAGCTTCAGCACAATGCGCAAGCCTATGGGGAGGCACCATCCAAAGCAGTGACTTTGTAACAATCCCATAAAGAAGAAATTAAAATTGCTTACTTTCTTTCATCCTGGTCAGCTCCCTAAAGCAATTACTAGTATCCACTCTTTCAGAAACAAATTGAAATGTAGGCATTTACATTTCTTCCAAATTTTGACAAATCACCTTAACGTTTAGTGGGATTCTAACGTTTAGCACACATGATCTGTACTAATTGGTAAGTTAGAATATGAACCTAAATTTAGAACGTGCAACCTCAGGAAAAAATTGGAATTGTTAGAAAGTCCTTTTCCTAGATCAAATAAAAGTGTCACTCTGACATTTTATGATAAAAAGAAAGTAATTGCATGTTACATATTACAGTTGTGAAGTGTGCTTCCTAAAGGATGACTTTTTGGTAACAGCTCAGAACTGTTTGGGTGACACTGTACTACATAAGATAAACACTTGCTGAATGCAGATTCCCCCACAGAAATAGCTCTTGAGACAGTAGCTGCAGTGTAACTGTGGCCCAATCATTACTCTAGAGTCGGAAGTCACAGCAAGCTAAAAGAGTAATATGACACAACCTAATTTATTCAAGGTACTACTGGTATGCATATATATATATATTAGATAAGCTTTATTAAAATTTAGTCTGGTCTTTGAGAAATTTTTTGAGTCTACTAGTGCTAAATGCTAAATACATGTGTATGTATTTACACACACACAACAGATATACAGATATGGATACATATAATTCTAAATATATATGACAACATATATAATCAAGATATTGCAATAAAAAACTAAATTGAAAGTACAACAGGAGTCTTATTGCTACACTGTGCCAATTATATTACCACGTTGTTTCCTCCCTGAAAGACTGATAAGAATCTACAAGCGCCCAGAGCCCAAGGGATTTGAACATGCCTGGTGAAAATTGGAAATCAATAGGAGTCTATAATCTCAAGCAAATGGCATCATTTTCATTGGGGTGAAAGATGGCAGACATCACAGAACTCGTATGAAAGCTGCTGCACACAGGGCCCAAATGCCAAAATCATCCCCTCTCTCCTCAGTGTACCTTGAGTGTTTCTAGGCTGAAAATGCCTGATTTTTTGCTTGTGTGGTTGGTTGGTTGGCTGACTGATTGGCTGCTTTTTTTTTTTTTTTAAACATGGCCCTTACAAAGGAAAAACAATTCTTAAATTTTCTTTAATTAAAGAATATAAAAGAAAAGAAAATCATTCTTCAGTTTTAGGCAACACTAATGTCAAATCTCTGTACTAAACTTGTGCTAATTAGATAACTATTTTTTTTTCTTTGATTCACTGGGAATGGGATAGAATTTGTTTTCTGAATTTGGCATCTCTGTTTATCTGCACTCTTGCTACCAATTGTGCAAATGTTTCCAGGCAATCTATCATCTCACCACAAATTCATCTCAAAACTGGTTTGAGGTAAATGCCATTTCCAAAGTGAAGAGGTAACCTAGTCTCCAGGGTCATTTCATTCTGCACCTCACTTAAGCAAAACCTACCAATTCAATGAGAAAATTAGAATTACCATCCACTAGGTGCCAAGCTAAACCAAACATTTAATTTTGTTGCAAATGTCTATTTTGTCCCAGTTGCAAATACGTCTCTTTTTATCTTCTCGATTTTTAGTCCATTACATGATGTGTCCAATTCAAAATCATCCGTGAGCTCTAGCTCAGACAGCCACATTTCAGCAACTTGAATACACAGTCATTATGAAAGATATGAAAGTATCTACCCACAGAAAGGCAAGTGGTGCACTCAGTGTCAGCCTCCTCTAAACACCAAAAGAGATGTCACTTTTCAGACAGCAGTGCCTTTAAAGGATTTCCAAAATGTAAACAAATGTTAGCGTCACAATATTCATGGCTATTTTGTTTCCTTTTCAGGGGAAGAAAGATTTGCTAAATTTGATGATTGCCTAGCCAAATGTCAATTTATTTCCAATTTTTTTTATTATTATTCTTAAAGTTCTGCGATCCATGTGCAGAACGTGCAGGTTTGTTACATAGGCACACAAATGCCATGGTGGTTTGCTGCACCCATCAACCGGACATCTACATTAGGTATTTCTCCTAATGCTATCCCTCCCCTAGCCCTCCATCCCCAACAGGTCCCAGTGTGTGATGTTCCCCATCCTGTGTCCACATGTTCTCATTGTTCAACTCCCACTTGTGAGTGAGAACATGTGGTGTTTGGTTTTCTGTTCTTGTATCAGTTTGCTGAGAATGATAGTTTTCAGCTTTATCTATGTTCCTACAAAGGACATGAACTCATCCTTTTTTATGGCTACATAGTATTCCATGGTGTATATGTGCCACGTTTTCTTTATCCAGTCTGTCACTGATGGGCATTTGGGTTGGTTCCAAGTCCTTATTATTGAGAACAGTGCTGAAATAAACATACTTGTACATGTGTCTTTATAGTAGAATGATTTATAATCCTTTTGGTATGTACTCAGTAATGGGACTGCTGGGTCAAATGGTATTTCTGGTTCTAGATCTTTGAGGAATTGCCACAGTGTCTTCCACAATGGTTGAACTAATTTACACTCCCACCACCAGTGTAAAAGCATTCCTATTTCTCCACATCCTCTCCAGCATCTGTTGTTTCCTGACTTTTTAATGATCGTCATTATAACTCACTGTGGTTTTGATTTGCATTGCTCTAATGATCAGTGATGATGAGCATTTTTTCATGTTTGTTGGCTGCATAAATGTCTTCTTTTGAGAAGTATCTGTTCATATCCTTCAACCACTTTTTGATGGGGTTGTCTTTTTTTTTGTAAATTCATTTAAGTTCTTTGTAGAATCTGGATATTAGATCTTTGTCAGATAGATAGATTGCAAAAGTTTTCTTCCATTCTGTAGGTTGCCTGTTCACTCAGATGATAGTTTCTTTTGCTGTGCAGAAGCTCTTTAGTTTAATTAGGTCCCATTTGTCACTTTTGGCTTTTGTTGCCATTGCTTTTGGTGTTTTAGTCATGAAGACTTTGCCCATGCCTATGTCCTGAATGGTATTGCCTAGGTTTTCTTCTAGGGTTTTTATAGTTTTGGGTCTTACATTTTAGTCTTTAAACCATCTTGTGTTTATTTTTGTGTAAGGTGTAAGGTAAGGGTCCAGTTTCAGTTTTCTGCATATGGCTAGCCAGTTTTCCTAACACCATTTATTAAATAGAAAGTCCTTTCCCCATTGCTTGCTTTTGTCAGGTTTGTCAAAGATCAGATGATTGTACATGTGTGATGTTACTTCTGAGGCCTCTGTTCCATTCCATTGGTCCATATATCTCTCTGGGTACCAGTGCCATGCTGTTTTGGTTATTGTCACTTGTAGTATAGCTCAAAGTCAGGTAGCATGATGCCTACAGCTTTGTTGTTTTTGCTTACAATTGTCTTGGCTATATGCACTCTCTTTTGGTTACACATGAAATTTAAAGTAGTTTTTTTCCCAATTCTGTGAAGAAAGTCAGTGGTAGCTTGATGGGGATAGCATTGAATCTATAAATTACCTTGGGCATTATGATCATTTTCATGATATTGATTCTTCCTATCCATGAGAATGGAATGTTTTTCCATTTGTTTGTGTCCTCTCATTTCTTTGAGCAGTGGTTTGAGTCTCTGCTTGAAGAGATCCTTCACATCCCTTGTAAATTGTATTTCTAGGTATTTTATTCTCTTTGTAGCAATTGTTAATGAGAGTTCAGTCATGATTTGATCCTCTGTTTGTTAGTGTATAGGAATGCTTGTGATGTTTGCACATTGATTTTGTATCCTGAGACTTTGCTGAAGTTGCTTATCAGCTTAAAGAAATTTTGGGCTGAGATGCTGGGGTTTTCTAAATACACAATCACATCATCTGCAAACAGAGACAATTTGACTTCCTCTCTTCCTATTTGAATACCTTTATTTATTTCTCTTGCCTGATGACCCTGGCCAGAACTTCCAATACTGTGTTGAATAGGAGAGGTGAGAGAGGGCATCCTTGTCTTGTGCTGGTTTTTAAAGGGAATGTTTCCAGCTTTTGCACATTCAGTATGATATTGGCTGTGGATTTGTCATAAATAGCTCTATTTTCAGATATGTTCCATCAGTACCTAGTTTATTGAGAGTTTTTAGCATGAAGTGGTGTTGAATTTTATCAAAGGCCTTTTCTGCTTCTATTGAGATAATCATGTGGTTTTTGTCACTGGTTTTGTTTATGTGATGGATTACGTTTATTGATTTGCATATGTTGAACCAGCCGTGCATCCCAGGGATTAAGCTAACTTGATCGTGGTGGATAAGCTTTTTGATGTGCTGTTGGATTTGGTTTGCCAGTATTTTATTGAGCACTTTTGCATCTATATTCATCAAGGATATTGACCTGAAATTTTCTTTTATTGTTGTATCTCTGCCAGGTTTTGGCATCAGGATGATGCTGGTCTCATAAAATGAGTTAGGGAGGAGTCCCTTTTTTTAAATTCTTTGGAATAGTTTCAGAAGGAATGGTACCAGCTCCTCTTTGTACCTCTGTTCGAATTCAGCTATGAATCCTTCTGGTCCTGGGCTTTTTTTGTTGGTAGGCTATTAATTACTGCCTCAATTTCAGACTTTGTTATTTGTCTATTCAGAGATTCAACATCTCCTGATTTAGTCTTGGGAGGGTGTATGTGTCCAGGAATTTATCCATTTCTTCAAGATTTTCTAGTTTATTTGCATAGAGGTGTTTATAGTATTCTCTGATGGTAGTTTGTATTTCTGTGGGATCAGTGGTGATATCCCCTTTATCATTTTTTATTGTGTCTATTTGATTCTGCTCTCTTTTATTCTTTATTAGTCTGGCTAGTGGTCTGTCAATCTTTTCCAAAAACCAGCTTCTGGATTCACTGATTTTTTCTGAAGGGTCATTCGTGTCTCTGTCTCCTTCAGTTCTGCTCTGATCTTAGTCATTTCTTGTCTTCTGCTAGCTTTTGAATTTGTTTGCTCTTGCTTCTGTAATTCTTTTAATTGTGATGTTAAGGTGTGAATTTTAGATCTTTCCTACTTTCTCTTGTGAGCATTTAGTGCTGTAAAATTCCCCCTAAACACTACTTTATTTGTGTTCCAGAGATTCCGGTACATTGTGTCTTTGTTCTCATTGGTTTCAAAGAACTTCTTTATTTCTGTCTTTAATTCATTATTTACCAAGTAGTCATTCAGGAGCAAGTTGTTCAGTTTTTTGAGTGAGTTTCTTAATCCTGAGTTCTAATTTGATTGCGCTGTGGTCTGAGATACTGTTTGTTACAATTTCCATTCTTTTGCATTTGCTGAGGAGTGTTTTACTTACAGTTATGTGGTCAATTTTAGAATAAGTGTAATATGGTGCTGAGAAGAATGTATATTCTGTAGATTTGGGGTGCAGAGTTCTGTAGATGTCTATTAGGTCCACTTGGTCCAGTCCTGAGTTCAAGTTCTGGATATCCTTGTTAATTTTCTGTCTCATTGATCTGTCTAATATTGACAGTGTGGTGTTACAGTCTTCCACTATTATTGTGTGGGAGTCTAAGTCTCTTTGTTGGAATCTAAGCACTTACGTTATGAATCTGGGTGCTCCTGTATTGGGTGTATATATATTTAGGATAGCTAGCTCTTCTTGTTGCATTGATTCCTTTGCCATTATGTAATGCCCTTCTTTGTCTCTTTTGATCTTTGTTGGTTTAAAGTCTGTGTTATCAGAGACTAGGATTGCAACCCCTGCTGTTTTTTTTTTTTTTTTTTTTTTTTTTTTTTTTTTTTTTTTTTTTTTTTTTTTTTTTTTTTTTTTTTTTTTTTTTTTTGCTTGCCATTTGTTTGGTAAATATTTCTCCATCTCTTTATTTTGAGCCTATGTGTGTCTTTGCATGTGAGATGGGTCTCCTGAATACAGCATAGCAATGGGTCTTGACTCTTCATCCAATTTGTCAGTCTGTGTTTTTTAATTGGGCCATTTAGTTTGTTTATGTTTAAGATTAATATTGTTAGATGTGAATTTGATCCTGTCATTATGATGCTAGCTGGTTATTTTGCCCATTAGTTGATGCAGTTTCTTCATAGTCTCAATGGTCTTTATAATTTGGTATGTTTTTGCAGTGGTTGGTACCAGTTGTTCCTTTCCATGTTTAGTAAAAGTTGTTCCTTTTTTCAGGAGCTCTTGTAAGACAGGCCTGGCGGTGACAAAATTTCTCAGCATTTGCTTGTCTGTAAAGGATTTTATTTCTCCTTTGCTTATGAAGCTTAATTTGGCTGGATATGCAATTCCAGACTGAAAATTCTTTTCTTTAAGAAAGTTGAGTATTGGCCCCCACTCTCTTCTGGCTTGTAGAGTTTCTGCAGAGAGATCCACTGTTAGTCTAATAGGCTTCCCTTTGTGGGTAGTCTGACCTTTCTCTCTGGCTGCCCTTAACATTTTTTCCTTCGTTTCAACCTTGGTGAATCTGACAATTGTGTGTCTTGGGGTTGCTCTTCTCAAAGAATATCTTTGTGGTGTTCTGTCTATTTCCTGAATTTGAATGTTGGCTTGTCTTCCTAGGTTAGGAAAGTTCTCTTGGATAATATCCTGAAGTGTGTTTTCCAACTTGGTTCCATTCACCCAGTCACTTTCAGATACACCAATCAAATGTAGGTTTGGTCTTTTCATATAATCCTGTAATTCTTGGAGGCTTTGTTTGTCTCTTTTCATTCTTTTTTCTCTAATCTTGGCTTCACACTTTATTTCATTAAGTTGATCTTCAATCTCTAATGTCCTTTCTTCTGCTTGATCAGTTCAGCTATTGATAACTTGTGTATGCTTCACGAAGTTCTCGTGCTGTGTTTTCCAGCTCCATCAGGTCAATTATGTTCTTCTCTAACCTGTTTATTCTAGTTAGCAATTCCTCTAACCTTTTTTCAAGGTTCTTAGCTTCCTTGCATTGTGTTAGAACATGCTCTTTTAGCTTGGAGGAGTTTGTTATTACCCACTTTCCGAAGCCTACTTCTCTGTCAACTCGTCACACTCATTCTCTGTCCAATTTTGTCACCTTGCTGGAAAGAAGTTGTGATCCTTTGGAGGAGAAGAGGCATTCCGGTTTCTGGAATTTTCAGTCTTTTTGAACTTGTTTCTTCCCATCTTCATGGATTTATCTACTTTTGATCTTTGTTGGTGAGCTTCGGATGGACTTTCTGTGTGGACGTCCGTTTGGTTGATGTTGATGGAATTCCTTTCTGTTTGTTAGTTTTCCTTCGAACAGTCAGGTCCCTCTGCTTCAGGTCTGCTGGAGTTTGCTGGAGGTCCACTCCAGACCCTGTTTTCCTGTATCACGTGCAGAGGCTGCAGAACAGCAAAGACTGCTGCCTGTTCCTTCTTCTGGAAGCTTCGTCTCAGAGAGACACTTGCAACTGCCAGCCAGAGCTCTCCTCTATGAGGTGCCTGTCAACCCCTGCTGGGAGGTGTCTCTTGAGGCACTTGAGGAGGCAGTCTGTCCCTTAGCAGAGCTCCAGCACTGTGCTGGGAGATCCACGGCTCTCTTCAGGCTGGCAGGCAGGAATGTTCAAGTCTGCTGAAGCTGCACCCACAACCACTCCTTCCCCCAGGTGCTCCATTTCAGGGAGAGGGGAGTTTGATCTATAAGCCACTGATGGGGCTGCTGCATTTCTTTTAGAGATGCCCTGCCCAGGGATGAGGAATCTAAAGAGGCAGTCTGGCTACAGCAGCTTTGCCAAGCTGCAGTGGACTCTGCCCAGTTCAAACTTCTCCAATATTTTTGAAAATATAAAATGTGCTATGATGCCATCTTGTTAATAGAAAGTGAGTAAAAGTTTTAAATGTTGCCCATGTGGGATGATAATTACATGGCTGCATTTCAGGGCATTTTTGAGGTTGCGGTGGTTCTGACTTGAAGGTTCTATAAATCAGCATTAATTGTTTTCTGAGAAATTGGGAATTAACATGTTCAATGGGGTATAGGTTGCTAGTTGCCAATATCCTGCAGTCCACAAAGTTCAGATTTAAGAGAAAATGACTCTGTCTACAAATTGACTTTTTCTACTGCTTTTACATTTCTTTAGGTAATTTAGTTTGTTATAAGGAAATACTGGCTCAAAATAGAAATGAAACAAAAAAAAAGGATAGCTAGTGCAATGTTCTACATGGATAACATAGAAAATAATAGATAATAAAAAAAATAAATACTTGTTTATTGAAAGGCATACACAGTTTTTTACAGAATTCAATATATACACTATCTTTTAGCATCCTGAACTTATGCAACATGACTTCTACTTTAAAGAAAGCTGCTTCTTTCTGTAAGGAATTCAGAAATATTTTCTCAATTGTACAAATCCTATAAGCAGAAGGCTCGTCCTTAGCATAAGCAGAACTGACATCTACTCATATACTATGGTTTGGTAAGAAGCCAAGAACTTCTCTCCCAAGGCTTTTAGGAATGACTTGATTTCCCATGCTGGGTTTATTATAGTATTTCACTCTTAGAAATTCTTGCCTCGATTGTACTAGTTATTTGGTGACTATTTTACTTCATAAAGTTCTGAGTTTGCATTTTTACATTTTCCAAACTGTATGTGTACACCAGAAAAGCCACTATTCTAAGTGTTTTTTTGTGTGTGTCACTTTCTTTTAATAGTGTACATACATTGCACCTTGCTTTGTGATAATGAGTAATAAAAATGTAGACTTTAGAAATAATCAAATTTTAAAAATAAGTATAATAGGATGTTCTAATGGAAATGCAAGAGTATAGGGCAAGAGATTCTTTTACATTTCAGTTCATAAGTTTTTGGCAGAGCCCAACAGAGGCCAGATCTACCCAGCATGCCCATTGGTGTGAGGTTTTCCACAGGGTCAAGTAAGCAAATCCAAACACATTACATATGTTTTTAAAAATTTTTAACACTGTAATAGGTGTCTGTTTTAGAGATACTATTGCAAGATGAAGGATCACCTCAAAACACACCAAATAGAAGATAGTTTATTTTAACTTCATTTTACTTAATGTTTATAGCCTGATCACCATCTTATGAACTTGCTTACAAAAGTCTGTACCTTCAAATCTGCAAAACACAAGTTTGCTTCATCTACATTTCCTGTACATGAGAATTCTTCCAATGGGCAGCAATATTTACAAACATACATTAAACTGTGTAACATTATGTCTTCTGTTAAAATCTTTATACAGTGTCTTGGGAAGCTTAACCAGGAAAATGCTTATAGCTGTAATCCAACTCTGAATACTGCTGGTTAGGTTATCAGTATTAAATCTTTGACCAAAGAGTTTGATGGATTTGAGTTGAAACCTTGACTTAAATAATTTATTACTGGTCACTTACAGAAAACATAGTTAGCAAGGTAACATTACAAAATACAGTTTCACTACAAATACAAATTGGCAGTTGGATATGTGGTTTTGGCAGAAAAGAAAAGCATGTTTAACTTTTTAAATGAATATAGTTTAAATAAATTATTCTGGGAAAGTAGGCTAAATAATTCCATTTTCATTTAAACACTATGTGAAAGACAATCAAAAAAGAGAACCAAAACCTAAAATACAATAAAAAAAAAAAAAAAGAGAACCAATTTTTTTAATCTGGGAAAAGGCCATTTGTTATTATTGTCTTTCAAAATAATAAGAGTGGTTTTCCACAGTTAAAATAGAACCATTGCACCCAGAGTTGTGGAGTTTATGAACTTTGACTATAAACTTGATGACTATATTTATCTTATATACAGAAACTTGCTGCATTGAGCAAAACATGATTTTCTACTGCCATGAGGGTGCTCATTTTAATGTTCATATGCAGAAAACATAAAACAATAGTCACTGATAATGAATTATACACCCTGAAGCTATCTGGTGATTTGTGCCTTGGGTTAAGAGTTCTTGGGTTGATATCCAATTATCAAATATCTTCTTATTTTTCTTCATCTTTTTGCTGTTCAGCTCAAGGACATTGATGACCCTGTGGGTGGTCCCTTGCTAAGACCCCCCTGCTCTGCAGCAGGCACTCCTGCCTCTGCCCCCTCCCTAGCTCTACCCCTTGGCTCTAGCACCGTCTCATCCTCAGCTCACTGCTGGCCTCATCTTTGGTGACCACGAGAGGTGGGGGGTCCCTACTGTGGACCCTGAGAATAGAATCTGGACCAGGGTCTGAGGACTAATTCCCCAAAGAGGTGGGGGCCCCCTAGAGCCTACACAGCTATTCTCCCAGCTTCAAACCTGCCTCTACTCATCTTCCTTGTTGAAGACCATGGCCATCCCCTTCTCTGTGGTCCTCTCGTGCCCCCACTGCTTTTTCCTAGAATAGGTGCAACCTACATGGACAAAGGATGAGTTTGAAGATATGTCAGAGAAAGGGAGCAAATGGGTTGGGCCTTGAGCAGCTGAGGCAGGGGACTCTAGGCAGCAGCGGTGAAAGGAGAGCAGGAGGTGTGGCGTGTGTTTAAATGACCAGCAGGACCAGGCCAGCGCTGCAGTTGGGTTCTGGGCATTGGGTAGGACTGTGGGCAACGTGTCCCCACTAAGAAAAAAGATGGTGTTTCTAAGGGTGTGTATGTGTGTATTTATCTTCCTGGGCTGAGGGCCTAGGGACATTTGGGTAAGGTACTCTGCCGCCAGCAGTCACCTCTCCCACCCTCATCCCTACAGCCAGCTGGTCCTCCTCCTCTCTCCTGGATCTCTTTCTCCTCCACTCCAGTCCTGCCCTGCTCCTGACTGGGCTTCTCCACACCTCACAACCACTGTAGGGTTCCTCAGAAAGCATCCGTAGGAAGTCACTCTGCCCCTGCTCCCTGGTCCTTGCTTTCTTTCAATTGATGACCCCCAGACTGGTTTACTCTTCTCTTCACAACGCTGACCTCAGAGGCTCCACTCATGCCCCCAGACCCGGTACCTCCAGCCTGTGGCCCCCTCTACAGCCACTCACTGTGTCCCCCAGCTTCACAGTGCTGAGGGTGCCCTCTCCCGACCCCTGCCCTTCCCTGCTTCTGTTCCCCACCCAGAAGGGTGGAGGAAACTTGAACCCTTCCCTTCCATGGTATACTCTTTCCCCTTTCCCTACAGTGGCCCCTAAACTATTTATATTTTGTAGAGAGAATTCTGTATTGCAGGGGATGAAGAGGCCTACTCTGGTTTCCTATCTCTGTGTATAAATATACTATAGATCACGACAATAAAAATCATTTAGATTGAATTTTCTACCGACAAGATAAGGAATTGAATTTGAAGTTACATGATTTTTTTTTAAGTTAATATAATACTTCTTGCCCTCTTGAATTTGAGGTCAAAGTTCAGGGTCTCTACATATGGAAGCCGGGAAAGGTTTCTTTTCACATAAGAAGAGAAGTTCTAGGAGGGAGGAAACACATTTGTTTTGTGCATAATTTCCACAGGGCATAAAGTAAGCAGTCAATTAGTGGTTAAATAAATTAGTGACTAGATAAACACATTAGTACAAATGTCATTATTAAATTAGTTATTATCCAGCAGAAGGCACAGAGGAAGAACAAATAAGTTTTGAGTCCAAAAAGGAAAATTTCCCAAACACTGGAGGACCAGAGACAAATGAGCAACATATTGCAACCTTAGGATACAAACATGCTCTGTTACACAGGGGGCTGCTAGAGGAGTGGGCACTTGGCTTTGGACTGGGGGTGGTAGGGGTGCGGAACATTTGGAACATTGAGTAGGAATGACAAAGACAAATTTGTTCTCATCCTTATCAAATTGATGGAAGAAAGGGTTGGAAACCTATTGCTATGAAAGGGGACCTTTGAGCCTTTTAAGATAAAAATCTTGGAAAACTTTTGCAGCCATGTTGAAGTTAATCTCTCCAGCTGCAAATTTCTGTTCAGCCTCCATTTTTCCATTTTTGTCCTGTTCCTCTGTTAAGCAAATGTAAGCTCAAAGTGAAATGGGAGAGTTCCCTGACCACGCTCACAGGACATGTGACAGGGATGTGGTTCTCCTGTTCATGCACTCAAATTCCTTACGGCAGGGGAGCATGCAGACAGGCAGGTGCAGGAGCTGCTTCAAGCACTTCTGGGCTCTGCTTAAGCCCCACAGTAGTGTCTAGGGGCGGGTGCCTGTGACTCCTGAAGCCCAAGTGGGTGTGTGTTACAGTGTGCTCTTTAAGCCATCCGCCAATGGCTTAAGTGTTACACAGCTCAGTGGACCCTCTCCCTTTTTGCGGGGGCAGAGGGACAGTGTGATAGCTTTCTGTATCCTGAGATTTTGTCCGGTGTCCGGGAAAAATCAGGTCACACGTGGACTTGAAGGATGGTGAATTTGGGGGTCTAATTGAGTGGTGATGGTGGCTCTCGTGGATGGATGGAGATCTGGAAAGGGGATGGAGTGGGAAAATAATCTTCATCTAGAGTTTCACCACCCAGAAGCTGATCTCCCCTCCCACCGTCCCCAGCCAAACTCCTCTCGAGGGTCAGATGCTTCTTCTCTTCTCTGTCATTCTTCTGTTCTTCTGTTAATCTGTTCGTGGATCCTGGGGTAAAGGGTTTATATGGGTACAGGATAGGGGGGCATAGCAGGCCAAAAGGCAACTTTTGGGTGTGAAAACAAGAATGCCTGTTCCCATTTAGGGCCATGGGTTTCCAGGCTTGAGGGTGGGACGTTTGTCAGGGGACCGCTGTCTTCTACCCTGTCTCTTGTCCATCTCCATAGGCTCTCCATCATGCACCTGGAATCTAGCTAGGCAGCAGGTGACCAGGAAGGCTTCCAGGAAAAGCCCAGAAGGGAGGTCAACTAGAGACAGTTTTTCAGTCATTCCTACTATCCAGTCCTGATGTGGCCTGCTGGAAAACCTTTTCTCACAACTGCTAGCCAGTGGGGACAGAAGCTTTCCCAGAACTCACAAAAGGAGGTCACATGCAGGTCAGGTCCTAAAATAATCTGGAAAATGACCTAGCACGGAGATGATTTTCCTCCTTTCCGTGAACTCAGACACTCCTCCATTCCTCCCTCTGCGTCCATACTAGGGAAATGCAACAACATCTTCTCTTTCATGAGAGAGCAACAAATGATCAGATAATTCATAAGACAAGCTACATATTGCAATGAGGTATAATTAAAAGGTGTCACATATTTGCCAACTGGCTCACCTGTAGCCCAGCATATGGGAAAAATCCTTCACTTTGCTGAATGAATCCAACCACCTGCTGAGAAAACCATGTCAGCCTGACAGTGCCTGACTTAATTACTTCAAACTTAAAATAATTAATAAGTTCCTCATTTTCCAACAGGAAAGCACTTAATGCTGTTCAATAAAATAATTCATAGCCTACGTAACTTGCTGCAGCCAGGAGAGGTTTTTTTTCTGCCTGTAACTCTGGTAATGTATCCACTACACATTTGGAATGATGTTTTCTCACTGAGCCTCCCACAGGAATGTGAGTTTTGATCATTACATTTCTCCTAGCAAACCCAGTCTTCTTCAAATGCACCAGGGAGAGCCTGGCTTTTACCTCTTACTCCCCCTTGCTAATCCTTCTGAGTCCTGGGCTTCATTGTAAATGGTCTGAATAGTCTTTTAGGCTCAAAGCCTAAATATTTGCTTAAAATAAATGTAGAAAGGGGTACAGGGAGGTGGTTGAGTAAAAGGAAAAATGTGTGCCAAGGAAACAAATGCAAAAGAAGAGAGCACAGTAATGAAGCATGGATGAAGGATGTACAAAGTGAACCTGAATTTCACCGTCTTGTAGGCTTTCCATTCGGTATGTTTGCAGGTGCCTGCTTGAGGTAATATGGATGCATAAGGCAGCACATCTGATTTTTAAAACTGTTTAAAGAGAGGTTTTTAAGTCTGTAAGCACATTTCTTTTAAGGGGAGAAATTGTCCTTCAGTATGCCTAATGGAGATCAACAGAGAAAGCTGTGGTTTCCCAAAGGTCCTGTATTTGATTTCTGCCCTAAAAAGAATGTTTATTCCATTCCAAGTAGATCATTTGTAATGGGAAATTTATTGTTAGAAGTTCTGTAAGAATATTCCATAAATGGGTTAAAAACAGAGTGGGATAGGGGTAGGAGGACAGAAATAAAATGCTAAAATGTTTGCTCTTCATGAAAGCAAAGCCTTTGCCAGGAGACTGTAGGTGCCAATAAACTAGTTCTCAGACTTAACTGTGTGCATGATGACCACCTTGGACCTTGAGAAAATGCTCAGTACTAAGAGGCAGTATCGACAGAGACTCTGATTCAACAAATCTGTAATGAGACTTGGAATCTGCATCTTTGAAAACTCAAATGATCAGATGTGATCAATGGTCTACATTTTGAGAAACACTGCTGTTATCAGCAATGCAGGAGTTGAGGGTTGCCCTAAACGACCTGAGAACTTGAGAATTTGCTTCAACCAAATGAAATTAACAAACAGTTACAATTATGAAATGCCCTCAGGCAAAAAGGCCAAAGTTTTCTGTGCCCCTTCCAGTAAGATACGCCGTATATAGGTCACCAGTCGGGGGCAGAAGGCAGTGACATTAAAAATTTTCATGTAAACTTGATTTGTTTCAAAGCCCTGATTGCTCCTTTGATGGAAAAAAAATCATATATAAGTGGGAGAGACGTCTCTCTTTGTATTCCAAACAATATATTTTTTTAAGTTGTAATTAGACATTCTCATTGGTGCCCAGATCTTTTCCCTGGATTCCTACTGTCCCTTCCTTTGATAAAAATACTATCCTTGCTGGGCACAGTGGCTCACACCTGTAATCCTAGCACTTTGGGAGGCCGAAGCAGGCAGATCACGAGGTCAGGAGATTGAGACCATCCTGGCTAACATGGTGAAACCCCGTCTTTACTAAAAATACAAAAATTAGCTGTGTGTGGTATAGTCCCAGCTACTCAGGAGGCTGAGGCAAAAGAATCGCTTGAACCCAGGAGGCGGAGGTTACAGTGAGCCAAGATTGTGCCATTGCACTCCAGCCTGGGCAACAATAGCAAAACTCCATCTAAAAAACAAACAAAAAACAGTATTATCCTCACAGGGGCTTGATTGAAAATGTGAGAAAAATCTTTTCATGCCCACCGCTTGGTAAGTCACCCCAGCAGTGGATTCATGAGGCTGTCCACACAGATAAGGAATCCCACCTTCAAGAGAGGGATGAATGCACTGAAGGCAATAATGGAATATGGTTGCTCATTGTTTTAGACAGAGTAAGGGAAATGGAACTCTTTGGTCCCACTTTCCTGATACCCTTTTCATTGTGATCAAATCATCAAAGTACAAACTCTTGCCCAAAGAGGGGAAAAATCTCTGATTTTGACAGATTTACCATAATGATAATGAGTTTACATCAAACTCTCCAGAGAACCAAAAGTTACTACTTAGTATAGTCTAAGTATACTACTTAGTATAGTCTACTGAAGCTTTGGCAACCAGCAGCTCAAGGTTGAAGCCCAACTCTGCCCTTTACTGTCTGTATGATTCAAGGTGTATCATTTACTTCTCTGAAGGCCAGTTTCTTCATCTATAAAATAGAGATAATACTAAGACTCATTTCACAGTGTCGTTATGAGGATTAAATGAGATAGTTTGGTAGAGTGGTGACTACAGGGTAAAAAAATCTTTTAAATGTGAGTTATTCTCAGTCCCCTACAAATCCATAAGGGCAAGAGTCTGACTCTATTGTTTATCATTGTAATCCCAGCATAGACTATGGCATATGGTTTATGTTTCTTAAATACTTTTGCAATAAAGGAAAGAAGGAAGAAAGGAAAAAGGAAAGAAGGTACAGAGGAGAAAGAAAAGAAGAAAGGAAGGATAGATTTGAAAAAGGAACTAGTCCCAACACAAAAAAGTGACAAGTGTTCAGAACCATATGTTGTCTTAGACTATGGTACAGTAACAATAATATATAAAAACATATGTCTTGCTCCCAAAAACTATTTTGCAGGTCCAAGCAATGAGTCGGGGATCCATCCAAATTCCATCTGGTGGCACTGGCCTCTCAGCGTGAGTCTTCCAAGGTAACTTCGACAAGAGAAAAGAGCTATGGAGAGCCGTGGAGAGCCGTGCCCAAGGAATGACTGCATCACCTCTATCGAGGTCCATTGGCTAGAACCCATCACATGACCTACCCAGTTGCAGGGGCAGTGGGAGATGGAGCATGCCATGCTCCAAGGGAAAACAAGAGGGCCAAACACCGGGAGCACTAGCAATGTCTATTGCAGCCTGGGCCCTGGCATCCAAGTCTAAGGAAAGACAGTTGGCAAAGGGTGTACAGGAAAACATTCTGAAAGGAACCAACAAGAATAAGTATGTTAAATAATCTTTTTTTTCTTTTCCTTACAGCATCATGGGATTTTCATCTGGTGTTTGGTATTTTCAGGTACACAAGAGAGCTCTCAAGGAAGTACAATACAGGGTTTCACCTTGTTGGTCAGGGAGGTTTTGAACTCTTGACCTCAGGTGATCCAACCACCTCGGCCTCCCAAAGCGCTGGGATTACAAGCATGAGCCACCATGCCCAGCCTAAGGCAGGAGTCCTTTCCATCCACGGTAACCCAGACCCTAGGAGGAGAAAGACAGATACAAATGGTTGTCGATGTCTAGTTATTGAGAAGCATCAAGAGATGTTACGAATGAGTAGATACATATCTCTGGCAATGTTAACTATCCTGAAAAAAAGCCGTAATTTTCATTCCACTGGATAAACAAAGCATGGCAGTTTTGACCTGGAAATACCAATTGACTTGGACCAGATTCATACATCTAGGACAATTAAATTATGGCAGAGTTATTCCTTTTGGTAATCTAAACACTCAACGGAAGTAGCTGCACAATTAATTCACTAAAACTTGTCAGTATCCAAATCTGGCCAGAATAACCCAGAGGTAATTTGCTCACAGTACATCTTGACAATGTTACATAACTTTAGCTTGTAGGATTCTTGGACTAGAACTAGTTCTTTTTTTGGGTCATAAATTTCTGTGCAGTTTATCACAACTTTTACTGCCTTAGAATTAAAGTACTGTAGTCTAACGCTATGTAGAGTGTTTTAGTTAGCTTCGCTATGGTGAAAAATCAACTTCCAAAGTCTCAGCGACTTACAACAACAGAAGGGTTACACATTGGCAGCTGTAGTCAACTGTTGTGGCTTTGTTTAATCTTTTCTTTCCAGGACTCAGATTAGAGTCAGGGTTATGTTTCAGATTAGGAGCAGCTCCTTTTTGAGACATGCCATTCTCACAGAAGAGAGAAAAAAGTAAGAATGTTGCCAGAAACACACAATGCCTCTCAGAGGTAGCATGAGCCATGTCCACTCACAGGTCATTGGCTAAAATTAGTCACATGGCCAAGAATAGAGAAGTATACATATTCCCTTCCCTCAGGACACAATGCAAAGTACACAGCCACAGGCAGGAAGTATAATCCTCTTATAGGAAAAGGAGGGAATATTTGCAACAATATAATCTCCATAAATACTGAATCTTTCTCATCTTAATATCCCTAGGGCCTAGCACAGGTGTCCAATGAATATTTATTAAATTGCATTGAATATTCATTGTATTGAATGAATATATCATTTTAGTATAAGTCAGTCATCTGAAAGATAATAACGTCTATCACCATTATTATCATCAAATGGTATTTTTTAATTAGCTATGTATACCTGAGCATTCTACAGTTAACAATAGATTATATTGATTACTTTTAGTAGTTTAACAATCCAAAGAGTAAAATAGTGGCAAATAATTCTTAAAATGACATTAGCATAACTTTCATTAACACAAATCCAATTTTCTTTTGGAAACTACTGTTGATAATGCCAATCAAACCCTGACAAAAGTAGAATTTGTTTTTCTGAAACTTGTCTTTGGTATTTAAAAACGTATTTCTTCTGCTAGGAACATTTTTGGGGAAAAGCCAGAAATAATGGGTCTTCAAAGATATGAATGATTCCCCTTCAAGCCAGAAATAATGGGTCTTCAAAGATATGAATGATTCCCCTTCCACAATGGACCCAGAAATTAGAAGTCATCTCAAATTTGTTGATTCTGAAGGCAGCCACTGAAATAGTTACAGGTTGAAGTACAAAATGAAGATTGCATGCTCAGGCTGGATGAACTCAAAATATAATAGAAGTTTGGGTACATTTGAACAGGGGCTGGTTATGCTGCTTTTGGATAAGCGTTCAGGCAAAATGAAATCCTGAGACTCTGCCAGCCCCCACTTAGGAATCTGGGTATAGAGGCTACGCTACAGCACATTCACTATCACAGAAATCACTCATTTTAATTTGCATCCATTTCAGGAGTTGGTCACGGGCAAATTCACACATCCAGAAACTAGCTTTTCCTCAAAGATACCAGTATACTACACATTACATTACAAGCATCAGGACTAATACCTTTATCCTGTAAAACAATGCAGTCCCCTCCTAATTGCAACTGGAAATTGTACCAAAGTTATCATTTGTGCTCAGTGAGTTTGCGAATTAATTCATTATTCTGTTAAAACCCCAGCGTCTCTTATCATCTGCCGCTTTAAACACTCTGGTTGCATTAACAGCGCTGCCCCGTCAGCTGCCAGCTACAGGAGCTGGAGGCAGCTAAGAAGTGAATCCTTGAACTGAGAAATTCCACCTAGGGGAGGAGACGCAGCTTTGACTTGCAAACAGGGCCCAGGAATCCAGCAGAGCTATCTGGAGAACCACCTGAATCATCGATCCATAAAACCATCATGAAAGTCAATGTCTCCTCCAGCACAGATCAGAGTCAGGCTTAGATAAAATGCTGTCGGTAATGATAACCCTGTTCTCTGACCGTGGACGAGACTAAGGGATCAGTTGTGCCTTATTTTGAGGAAACCTTGTGCAAACAGTAACCTGAAAATAACAGTCAGAAAAGCCACACACCCCTTGTTTGGAAATCATTTTCTAAATATATGTGACTTGTACATTTAAAGGTTGATGTTACCTTTGAGGAAATGAGCCAGTATTGCTGATTAAAAGAATATTTATTTTCTGCAGTGCCACCATAAGCCTCCTATATTTGCCTGACTGCCAACCTATAATTAATTTGCTAATGTGCACTGCCTGTCCCGAGATTTCCACAGAGCCACACTAGTATTTCTCATTAAAATGAATCCTGAAGGCACTTTGTTATTGTTTAGTCTCAGAGAAATATTGACAGTGGTTTTCTTTTTCCCTCCATCAACATCATTGTTTTATAAACACTAAACACAAAATAAATTTTTTTGCACATCTTTGAAGTATTCCTTATCAATAATTCATTCAAAATCACAAAGGAGCAAAATAGCTGGGTGGTCGAAACTGTTGCAATGTTAGGAAAATCACCTCTGCTTTTAAATCATCATATTATTGAGTTAAAGCTTCATTGAAGGCACAGGAACATCCACAAGCCCGTTGGTTTCTCTTTGTGCTTAATTCAGCTGCGCCTTTTAAGTCAGCTTTAGGGGGTTGTTTTACCGGCGTTCCAGACGATAGCACGAGGGTGTGGGCACTCTCGCCTCCATTTTTGTTTAAGATGCCTCCTGAAGAGCAGAGCACCTGTGTCGTGTTCTGCCTCTGCTTCGTATCATGGATAATTAATTATCCTTTAATATTGAGGTTTGGTTTGCCTGATTTTTATACTAGGTCCACTGGGAAGGGATTATTCCTACTCTTCCTACTCTCTGATATTCAATGCAGAGCCAAATCTATTGCTCCTACTAAACAAATGTTAAATAATAAGAATCATATGGTGCCACTGTGAAGCATATCTATTTAAGAAAAGAAGAATAAAATGGAAACCTATTACACATGTGCCAATGATATCCTCTACAGGATTCAGATATAAAACGTCAGACTCTCCATTTTACTTTTAGTGTTGGATGAAAAGGCCATGCTATTTAATTATTCCAACCATAGGTTAAAGAAAACAGCCATTAGTTCTTCTGTTAAAACATTCTTCTACTCTCCTCATTGATTTGAAAGTTAATAATGCCAGTGGTTTTCTATGTCACAGCATTGAGTTTTAAAATTACTGAACCATATTCCTGAAATCTAAAGTGATGGTAAAACGTTACAGAGAGTGCGTACAACAAACTAGGATATATTTTCTTGAGATTGTTAAGCATGTTACAGCTAATGTTATTTTAGAAACTATAAAAAGGGAAATAAAAATGTTGGCTAAGGAATCCTGCTTATAAACTAAACCTGAACAGTTTTTTCTTGGCACACTCAGAATCCCATTTAAACTTTGTCTGGAGATTAAATGAACACCCTTCAGTATGTCTACTCACTACCCAAAAGCAATGTAATCTTATATAACCTGAGATAAATCTTTAATGTCACTTTAACCTCTCATCCACAACAAAACATAGTATTGTACAAAATTAGTTACTGGATTAAAAACACCAATCATATTCTTATAATTTGCTTTCTTGCCCTCAACAAAATCTTTCAGTTTTTCCTTTTTGACTTCTTAGCAATAGTCAGAACTTTCCAGCCAATTTCATTTAACTTGACTAGAAAACAAACTTTTTAAGAACTTCTTCAAACTGACTGCCAAAGAAAACTAAAGCCAGATCAACCTTTCACAAGTAAAGCTAGAAATGAAAGTTCATCTCCTCAACTGTTTATTTAGTTCTGGGTTCTCAGCAATGGCAGATGGCACTTGAGATACAATACACTTAATACTAGGTTTAAGAAAAGCAAGGTTTCACTCTATTTCATCATGTACAGACACAAAAAACTACAGGGTGCAGTGATGTATGCCTGTAGTTCCAGCTATTGAAGAAGCTGAACCAGAAAGATTGCTTGTGTCCAGGAGTTTAGCACACTAAGACACTAGTGCACCAGGACTCTAGTGCACTAAGCCACTTGGGTGTCCACACTAAGTTCGGCGTCCATGTGGTGACCACCTAGGAGCAGGGGACCACCAGTTTGCCTCAGGAGTGATGAACAGGCCCAGGTCAGAAACCGAGCATGTCAAAACTCCCCTGCTGATTAGTAGTGGGATCATGCCTGTGAACAGCTGCTGTGCCCCAGCCTGGGCAACATAGTGAGATCCCATCTCCAAAAAAAAAAGGTAAGAAAGAAAGAAACACAAAAAATGGAGTCAAAGATTTTACAAACTGAGAAATACTAGTAGATTAAAAGTGTATTTTATATTAACTTAAGAATAAGAGATGAATGGTGATCAATCATCAATGGTCACAAAGTAAGCTAAGACTTTGGTCTCATTTTTTTGATGAGGTAACATTCTGGCATAGAAAGATCAAATTCTCTCACAATATCCTCAAAGATAATAATATATTAAATGATTATTAACCTTTAATAAGTATTAGTTAATAATTATTAGTTGTTAATAGTATATACTATTCATTGAATATTTACCATTTCAGGTACTATTCTGGAGGAAATGTTATATATGTTGTATACGTGTGTGTTAGTGTGTATATGTATATAAAATCTCAGTATGTTCAACAATCCTTTGAGATTGGTATTACTATCCCAATTTTTTAGTAAAGAAAATCAAGTTCAAAAAAGTTTTATAACAGCTGGGTGCTATGGCTCAACACCTGTACTCCCAGCACTTTGGGAAGCTGAGGCAGGCAGATCACTTGAGGTCAGGAGTTTGAGACCAGCCTGACCAATATGGTGAAATCCCGTCTCTACTAAAAACACAAAAAATTAGCCAGGCATGGTGGCACACAGCTGTACTTCCAGTTTCTCGGGAGGCTGAGGTGGCAGAATCGCTTGAACCTAGGAGGCGGAGGTTGCAGTGAGCCGAGATTGCCCCACTGCATTCCAGCCTGGGCAACAGAGCGAGACTCCATCTAAAAAAAAAAAAAATATATATATATATATATATATAATGACTAGTCTATAGCCACAGTAACAGGGCCAGGACTTGAACGGTCATCTGACTTGAAGCTTGTATCCTGTTCTCCCAAAAAGAACTCTCTTGTACAAAAATGTTCACACTTGGCCCTATTTGAGTCATCATTTTTTTAAACCATCAACTTTATTAAGATCTACTTTTCAATTTTTTTTTTTTTAGGATGGAGCAGTCTTTTAT